>JASPKZ010001034.1:0-115936 GCA_030220185.1 Diploptera punctata | reverse complement strand
TTCATTGAAGTAATCCCCGTCCGGATAACCGAATTATTCTTTGTTATACTTCGTACTATGTCTTGGCAATAAAAACATTTCTATCTATGTAGTGCGATTTCGCTTCATAAGGTTTATATAATATCCTTTTGTAATATTTTACTTCCAACCTTGCCAATATATGTTCTCTAAATGATAGTCATTCATGTCGAGTATTTATAACGTGACTCTGATTGCTTGGCGTGTTCATCACGATACAGGACAAATTGTTTTTACCTGTATTAATATCCAGTTATTAGTTGGTATATGCTATAACTGATTCAAATCAAGCACGAATTATTTATTAAAATAAAATATATTTGATGTATTCCTAGAATTTACTCATTTCTTTCCAGAAAAGTTAATAAAACACATAAAATATCAACTGAAAATAAAACCAATAGAAAATCAAAATTGGATTGACTAATGGATACAAAATGGTATGTTTTACTTGGGTTTATATCACGATACGCCATAACTGGTTAAAATCAGTCACGGATCATTATTTATTAAAATTAAATTAAATTAATGCATTCCTAGAATTTGCATGTTTCCTTTAAAAAAAGGAATTTTACATGAATTATTTACAACAGACAAGTGTGAATCTGAAAATAAAATTAGTAGTAAATCTAAATTTGAAATAATACACAATTCCTGAAAACTACATCTCCAGTTTCCCGCAAATTAATTTCCTAGTACAGAAAATCAGGTAATTTCGGACGTTAACCTCATGGACTAGTGATCAGCATTTCTCGGACGTTAACCTCATGGACTAGTGATCAGCATTTCTGACCATGAGGTCACGGGTTCGATTCCCGGTCAAACCATATGAATATTTCCTTAAAAGGGAATCATTCCTGTGGTTGCCCAAGGTCTAGAATTTAGGTTAAGTTTAGGTTACGAACTCTCCTGGCGCTTATCATATATCACCCATCATATCACTGGGGTAACGTAACTCCGCCATCTAGGCGCCCCAACTTCAGAAGTGGGTTACAATTAAGCTAATAAAAGAGAACACCAGAAATGTCAAAATGATAACCTGAGGCATTGAATAAAAAATATAATTTAAAATAAATGTAAACTTATATTTGATTTACCTTCACGCTTAAGTTTTATTCATTATTTGTTGGGTTTTGTGTAATTACACTGGTCAACATGATTTTTGTCTCATGAGTACCAATAGTTGTACTTAATGCAGTTTTTTATCGTGTTTTCAAATATGTATTTGGAATTTCTCCATCACCCACAGTTTTTTTATTTCAATTAATGGATTTAAATAATTATTTTTTTAATAAACGTTTTATCGTCCATTGGCGCAGTGAGCGATGAGCATCGGGAACAATTTCATCGGAAGATTTCAGTTATGGAAAAGAGATATCAAGGCAAATGGAATCCTAATATGCTGGCCGATTATAGTTGGACCATCAAGAAGGATGCTCCACAGGTGAAATATAGCTGAAAATCGTAATTTCTTACTTTCTAGGTGAGTCCGAATGTTCGAATATTGTGTAGTTACGAATGTAGAAAATATTGAAGTGTTTGAAATTATAAATGCCTGTCTCTCGGAAACCTTGCTTGATGGAGAAAAACTGATATATTTGAATTCAGGAGAAAAAATACTATCAGAATCACATTTTTCTTTCTGAGACAAAAACGTTTCTATTTTTGTTGCTCAGTGTAATTGTTACTATGTTTAGTGTCTTTATATTAATAGACTCTATAGAACCAGATAGGAATGATTGGAAACAACACGCACAAAAACTGAATAGCGACCGCATACCAAACTGATGATATCAAAGGGTAGAAGGATAAAATAAGAAATGAATTCCTTTGGAGAGAAATGAAGGTCACCACATCTGTTGTTAACCCTTAAATTCGTAATGTATCCTTTTGGATACATCAGTTGGTTCAATTAATTTAATATTTTACACAAATCAGAAGAAAACGAACAAAAATAACCACTTAAATGTGTGTCTAATTATACAATATACGTAATAATAACAGTTACACAAGATTCCGTTTTCACTGCGGTCCGCCACATTCAAATAACAGAAGAAATTTGTATTTTGCGAATTTAAGGGTTAAGAGGATTGAAAATCAAACGCTTAAATGGTATGGCCATGTACAAAGAATGATAAATGAAAGATGGCCAAAAAATATATACCAATGGTCACCCCCTGGAAGAAATAAACGTGGTAGACCAAGATGGAAATGGAAAACCTAGGTCAGAACAATAATGGAGGATAGGAATTTGGAAGAGGGAGATTGGAATGATAGAGATAAATGGAAACTGAAGACGGCAAAACTATAAGTGGGGGAAAGCCGAAGAAGAAGAAGAAGAAATGTTGCAGGATCGAAGACAAAATGGGGTCAACAGTACTAAAGAATGAACCTCATGATGCTTAACCCCGTAAGCTGATGACGATAATGATTGTGATGTTTTGTGTATAAAAAAGAGCTGTATTATAGAATTTGTACATCGGATATTTTTGAAAACAAATGTATGATTGATTGATCCAATTATTTTGATTAGAGGACTAATCTCTACTTTATATAATATATATATATATATATATATATATATTATATATATATATATTTGTGTGTGTGTGTGTGTGTGTGCGCCGGTTGAGTAGAAGAAAATACTTTACGTGGTAACTTTATCAGTATAAATGAAACTTTTTATTATTATTATTATTATTATTATTATTATTATTATTATTATATTATTATTATTATTATATTATTATTATTATTATTATTATTATGTACTTATTTAGGAACAACATCAGACCATACAGGCGATAACACAGTGGAAATTAAAAATAGAATCGCACAAACAAAATAAGCAATAAATGCTTTAAACTCTGTTTGGTGGAGCAATAATATTACAGAAAAATAGAAAATTAAAAATATATCAAACCATAGTTCAGAGCGTTTTTAACATGTGGTGCTGAAGTTTGGCAAATTCCTAACAGGGAAATGAAAATAATTTTAAGTACAGAAATGGGTGTTTTAAGAAGATCAGCTGGAAAATCTAGAATGGATAGAATACGAAATAAAGAAATAAGAGAAATTATGGGCGTGCAAGAGAAGCCGGACATCACAGACATTATAGAAAAGAAAAGATTACAGTGCTATAGCCATATCAAAAGAATGTCAGAGCAAAGATTGCATAAAATTAATATGTAATGGATCCCAATTAAAAAGAAGGAAGAAAGGAAGACCAATGAAAACCTGGATAGAAGGTGTGCAAGCGGCTATGATTATAATTATCAGAGGATTGGAGGGATATCAATGGATGGACAGAGAAGAATGGCGTTTGGTTTCCGTAAGACGGCGGCAGCTGTCATGATATCGGATTATTATTATTATTATTATTATTATATTATTATTATTATTATTATTATTATTATTATTATTAGTATTATTATATCCAAATATTAATTTCCACATTTCACTTATTAAAATCAGTCATAGGTTATTATTATGCAACCCTTAACTTGACAATGTATCCTATAAGATGCATTGATCTCAATTATTTAATATAGCTTATAAGACAATACATAAACGAGTATAAATCATTTAAATTTGCGTCAAATTACATAATAATTAAATTAATAATACACAACAATAACTTAGTTTTACAAGATTTTGTTTTCACTGCGGTCTGAAATATTTAAATAATTGGCAGGGGAAATTAGACTGGTCAACATTATTTTTGTCTCATGAGTGCCAATATTTATACTTAATGCGGTTTTTAAAGTGTTTTCAAATATGTATTTGGAATTTCTCCATCGTCCACAGTTCTTTTATTTCAATTTCAATTAATGGATTTAAATAATTATTTTCTTAATAAACGTTCTTTCGTCCATTTGTCCATTGAGCGATAAGCAGAGGGAACACTTTCATCAGGAAATTTCAGCTATGGAAGAGAGATATCAAGGCAAATGGAATCCTAATATGCTGGCCGATTATTGTTGGACCATCAAGAGGGATGCTCCACAGGCGAAAAATAGCAGAAAATTGTTATTTCTTACTTTACAGGTGAATCCGAATGTTCGAATACTGTGTAGTTATGAATGTAGAAAATATTAAAGTGTTTGAAATTATAAGTGCGTCTCTCGGAAACCTTGCATGATGGAGAAAAACCGTTAACATATTTGAATTCAGGGGAAAAAATGCTATCAGAATCACATATTTTTCTTTCTGAGACAAAAAACTAAGTTTATTTTTTGTTGCTCAGTGTTATTGTTTCACCAATTTAAGGGTTAAAATTAAACGCATTTTAACCTCTCGCACCATAGATACTTTTGCGCGGCATACATTACCTGGGCCATATAGTGGCACGACCTGCCAGGTGCGAAAATTTAAACTGTAGACCCTTTTTTCCCTTTACAGGTAGGGTATAATTCATTAAAGTCTTTTGATGGGGATTGAGATGAATATTTTGGAGGGCAGGGACTCTATAATAGTTTAATATTTTTAGGGAAAATAAATCAATGGTGACAATATAATAATTTAGAAATTTTTTCTTACACACAAGGACTCCCCAAATTAATGACAATTTTAATGTTAGACTCTCCTCCGAGACATCACAACATTAAGACTAAACACACTCTTCATACATACATTCGTTCTAACATGGCGAATATGATAATGTGAAGTTCGGGGAGCGTTTGGACCTTAACGTTTCTTAACATTTATCATATAGGCGAGAAAAAACCATCAAACGTGTCCCGACGGGGATTGAAACCAGGCCTGCTTGCGTATGAGGCAGCGACGCTAACACGAGACCACAGCGGTGGACATTTAAAATTGAATTCAATTTGCATATTCGTACATCTTTCAAATTTCCTTTAAAAAATAATAAAACAATACATAGAATACTACTTTTCACACTAACAGTTGTCAAACTGAAAAGAAACTTGGTAATAAATCGAAATTCACCATGTACAAGAAACTGGTTCTAGTTTGTTTCTTAAATATTTTATGCTCAATAATAATAATAATAATAATAATAATAATAATAATAATAATAATAATAATAATAATAATAACAAATATAACAATAATAACAATAATAATAATAACAACGATAATAATAATAACGATAATAATAATAATAATAATAATAACGATAATAATAATAATAATAATAATAATAATAATAATAATAATAATAATAATAATAATAGGAAGAAGTTCCCTCGGGGGTCCCCATCTAGGGGATATGTGGATGGCGACCACAAGGTGCCCAAGCTGAGCAAAACATTGCTTCCACTTATGTTTTGCGCCTTACTTTTATCTTTAACCGATCTGGTATTTCTTCCTTTCTTTCACTTACTTATACCAGACTCTTAATTTTACTATCTAACCTCTCTTGGTTAACTCTTCGACCCCGATGCTATTAAGGTATCCGAGGGCTAGGGGGTCTTTCCTTTCTTCCATTTTCTTCTTTCCTTTATTTTCTTTATTTTATTTTCTTCTTCAGAAAAACCTGACCAGAGGCTATAAGATGGCAGCCCCATCACTGGTCTTACCTTCCTTTGGCCAGCAACCAATCGAAGGGACTATTATTAAGCTTTCAAGTCTTATACGTGAATTTCCCGAAAGGATCAAACTTGTATGAGTTCAAATCGGTTCCCCAAAGCTGTTTATAATTATATACCAAGAGGACGAAGATCTCTGGGCTGTCCTATGAAACGCTGGAGGGAAAATTTTGTATAGGATCGTAACAGGCCTTGGCCTAATACTGGGAAGGAAGAAGAAGAAGAAAAAGAAGGAAGAAGCGCGCACAAATGTGCATTAGATTTGGTCTCTGCTGTATGCCAGCAACAATTTTGTTCTTTTTAAACAGATATTAAAATGGTATTTTGCACGCGGTCTATCACAGAGCTTACACACGCAGTCCACTGACGGATCATGGAAGTTTGAAATTTTGCAGAGTTTGTGGTGATATCCATGCACTGCCAGTCTTGTTACTGCACTGCGTATCTTGTTGTTTGGTCCAGTCCAGTCTCGATTGATCATTGCATCTGTTGCGTAAAAATCATCCGATATTTCTTTTCTCTTCTTTTGTCGTATCTCCTTAAGCCCATTAGCGCCGCTGTCAGAATTTGGATGATCCAAGTACGATAGTTAGTTCGGAGACTTTATTTGAAGCTTGAAGTTATTGTAAGTGCCGTAAATCTGTTACACGGAACCCATATCTTTGAACCAATGCTCAAGATTTTCATGGCCTAAGAAACCCATCGACCTCGGCCAAATTGCGATTATTGAATCCAAGAGTTCATGGTAGCAATAATGCAACGGGATTCGCTATAAACAGGATGCAACCATGAATATTTATTTTATTCAATGCCTCAGGTTGTCATTCGACATTTCTGATGTTCTCTCCTGGCAATGGCGTAATTGTAACAATTTCTGAGGTTGGGGCGCTTAGGAGGCGATATTACGCTGCCACGATGATATGATGGGTGTGATAATGATGTAGTGGTGCGCTAGTGCGCCAGGATAATCCTTAATCCTTAACTTGATTTAAGGCGAATATGAATAATCGGTTGAGTGGTAGACAAGGCCTTAAGGCCTTAACTCTGCCAGGTAAAATAAAGCTATTATTATTATTATTATTATTATTATTATTATTATTATTATTATTATTATTATTATTATTATTATTATTATTATTATTATTATTATTATTATTATTATTATTATTATTATTATTATTATTATTATTATTATTATTATTATTATTATTATTATTATTATTATTATTATTATTATTATTATTATTATTATTATGGCCATAAGATGTTCGGGGACCGTTTGGCCCTTAAACCTTTCCTGGCATTTGTCTTATTGGTGTGAGAAAATCCCGAAAAGAAACCTCACCCAGGAAACTTATAACGACCGAGACTTGAACTTTGGGTCGCTGCGTGACAAGGCAGCACGCTACCTCGAGACCACAACGGTGGACATAAAAGTAGGGATACAGGCAAACAGCACTTAATAGTATATTACGATGCGAGGTTGGGAAGTGGTTTTTACAGAATTGAGGAACATGTTTAAAAACCGAGCGATAGCGACGTTTTTAATTTCCGAGATTCTATAAAACATTTCACAAACGTGCGTTGTCCATTATTTTTTGTGCGATGGTGTTTTAAAACTAATAAATAATAGTAAAATAATAACATCTTTCTTGGACTAACGTTAACAGTGTTGGCAATGTTTATTAGTAGAAACAACAGGAGACCGTGAGACCAATTAGTGATAAAATGGCGGCAAGTATGTATTTATTGTTTTATATTGTTTCAAACAAAGTTCATTTCATTTAGAATGTAGTGATTTGTTTCGTATAATGTATATTAACACTGCCTTTTAGATATTTTTTGTACATAGCCTACATTGAATGTAATATAAATAGAGGGCAGTACTTTTACTTCCCACACGCGTGTTTTAATATGTAACATTACAGTATAGTTATTGTATTAGAGTATATTTATTTAGTTTGACAACCTCGAGATATAGGAAGTTGAACTTTCAATCATTGGTCGCCATTGCTGTATGTACGACAAAACGCACTATTGCGCAAATAATATTTTTGTTTAATTTAATTTGAGATTCTGATTTCACATTTAAATAAATCATAACGACATTAGCCGCTTGCTATATTCATGACAAAGATAAAAATCTCATTCCAGCTTCATGTCTCGTTAATCTCCTCCAAACTCCAGTAACTAACTTAATATTTGGAAAGTAATAAAATGCCCCATGAATCTGAGATATTTCCATGCCTGTCTGCCGAGTTACTGAATCAATACCTATTCCACGTCGTTCTAGTTACAAAGTTGGGGTAATTTATTGTGTCGCATTATGGAGCGAATGCCACCATTTCATATTACTTTACTATCACCACCAAACTCTCCACAAACCAGGCTAAAACAAGAAACTAACTCACTGGCCCTACTGAATCCGTATGTTCATGGCCGCGTGGACACTATACATCCATATCCTGAGCTAATGTTTTCCAATCACCGGCTGTATATTCTACTTCCCTCAAATCATGATCAACATTATTCACCCAGCTCATTCTTGGCCTGCGAATTGGGCGTTTTGCCTCTGGTTTTCCTAGAAAAAGAATATCAGAAAATACAAAATTAAACACCCTATTGTTTGCAGATGACCAAATAATAATTGCAAATTCAGAAGATAATCTGCAGAAAGGTCTGTACGAACTTAACAAAATTACGGAAGAATATGGATTGAAGATATCTGCAGAGAAAACGAAAATTATGGCATTTCAAGGTGTAGATTCTGTCAGAAGTAAAATTGTACTTGACAATAACATTTTGGAACAGGTGAATAATTTTACATATCTAGTAGAAAATGATGTAAATGCAAAAATATCTAAATTTTTAAGAATTTTAGGGTTAAAAATTCTATCTTCAAGTTACAGTTAGTCCAAAAACAATTAAGACAAAGTGTATAAAACACTGGCACTTCCAACTCTCTTGTATGGTAGCGAAGTATGGACGTTGAAACAGAAGGATATAAATAGACTTAGATCTGCTGAAATGAGATACCTGCAGGATACACACTACTAGATTACAAAAAAAATGAAGACATCTTAGAAGAATTACACATGGAACCTTTAGATTATAAGTCAAGATGGATGCAATATGTTCAACGAATGGAAGATCACAGGATACCCAAACAAATGTTCAGATATCAACCTGCAGGAAGAAGACCAGGACGTCCACTCAAAAAGTTCTGGATTGTGTTTCTCTTGAGGCCAAAACAGGTCAACAAATGACCTAAATTCGTGAATGTACGATGATGATTTTCCTAGAAAAAATCTCTATGAAACTCCTAATTCTCCATTCATGTCACTTGTCCTGCCCATTGCAGTATACGAGACTTAAATGTTATTATTATATCTGGTTTCCTATTAATATAATGTATCTCACTGTTTTGAAGTATTCTCCATTCAACTTCTGTTCATTTCACATCGGTAAAAAATTCCTAAGAACTTTATTCTTAAATACACGTAATTTTTTTCTCTCTTAAAGTAAGAGCCCATGTTTCGCATTTATATAACTGGAAGAATAACAGTTTTATATATTTTCAGTTTAACTTTTACAAGAGAGGTTGGGCGACTACAGTCCCTGTAATGCATAATAGCCTACATTCCAGAATATAACATGGTATTTTTACAAACATGTATATCTGTGAAAAGCATTGATGTAGCTTAACTAACTAAATATATGGTCACACCAAGAAGTACATTAAATGCTTATGGACACTTAAAAAAAGGGAGACAAATTTTGAAATTGAAATAGCTAGGAGCAATAATTTACAAGCAGGAAATAGGTGTAAAAGAAAATTAAACAGACTCGACTCTGGAAGCTATGATATTATGCATTACAAGGATTCTTTCCATATATGGCAAATATGTTTTCTTTTGATTACAAATAATTTACATTGCATATGTCAATTTACAAAAATAATGGTCTTAATATTTATGTTTCTTTCGCATAATTAATATTTGTTAAAAGGGACAAGCCATTTTTTAGTTCGGTTTTATAATAAAACGTGTTGTTTTAGTTTTTAAACTATTATTTATTTTCATTAATAAGTCAAACCTTATCTAGAATAAAATTTTGCCGTATAATTAATTCACTTCCAGTCTGTTTCGTATAATTTCAAATTGTTCTCGTGCATCCAATATATTTTATCATCATCATGCACTTATTTAGGTTATGGTCGTTTGAGTCTGTTTCAATGAGATCTCAAGATCTTGTTGGTCAGTCCATCTTAAATGTAGTCTTTGTCTATCTCGAAATCTTTTAGGTTGATACTGAAATGCTAATTTAAGAAAGCGGGATGGGTCCATTCTTTGGACATGTTGTAGCCAGTTTCTTTGATAATTCTGAATTTCTTCAACCTTATTTTAAACCTTTAATTTGTCGCGTATCATCTGCATTTCTTTGTTTGTCCATTTTTGTCAAACCTAGGAGTGGACGCAAAAATATCATTTGTGCCGTTGCAATTTTGATTTGATTTTAGAATTTAGTGACCAACTTTTGCTGCTATACTTTCAGTCCTGATTTTGCAGTTACATAGTGTAATCTCAATTTGGTTGCAGTTGACATTTGTTTACCGAAATTTATTTTTATGACTATTTATTGCGTTGTATTTCTGTAACTTTATCTCCGTGTCATTTCTTATATTAGATACTAGGTGACCGAAGTAATTAATTTCAGAAACTTGTTCTATACTTTTCCATCTGATTACACTGAGCAACAAAAAAAACTTTTTTTTTTGTCTTAGAAAGAAAAATATGTGATTCTGATAGTAAGTTTTCTCCTGAATTCAAGTATGATATCGGTTTTTCTGCATTACGCAAGGTTTCCGAGAGACAGGTTTTTATAATTTCAAACACTTTAATATTTTCTACATTCCTAACTACACAATATTCGAACATTCGGACTCGCCTAGAAAGTAAGAAATGACGATTTTCTGCTATATTTCGCCTGTGGAGCATCCCTCTTATTGGTCCAACAATAATCGGCCAGCATATTAGGATTCCATTTGCCTTGATATATCTTTTCCATAGCTGAAATATCCTGATGAAAGTGTTCCCAGTTTTATTTTACAATAGACAAATGGACGAAAAAACGTTTATTAAAAAATAATTATTTAAATCCATTAATTGAAATTGAAATAAAAATCTGTGGGTGATGGAGAAATTCCGAATGCATATTTCAAAACACGATAAAAAAACTGCATTAAGTACAACTACTGGTACTCATGAGACAAAGTGTTATATTTTAACTCTGCGTAAAGGTTTTCCCACACTTACCTATAGATTTCATTTTTTGTGAAGAAATTTTCAAATCGAACTGTTTAGCTATATTATTTAGTTGATGTGGCGGCTCCATGGCGCAAGTGGTTAGACGCTCGCCTCTTACCGCTGAGATCCCGAGTTCGAGTCTCGGTCACTCCATGTTGGTTTCGTAGTGGACGAAACAGAGATTGGGCAGGTTTTCTCGGGTTTTCTCTCGTTTTCCTCTGCCACAATTTCATTCCACCATTTCTCCATACTCATCTCATCCATTTCGTTTAATTTCGTTCACCTGCCCCGTGATGGTGCGTCAGGCGTGGTCGTCCGGCACCCTGTCATTCACAGAGCTCAATAAAGGGGGCTTTATCTCTTTTCGTCCCCCGACCCGATCCTGAGTTGAACACGAGTTGAGGATATTTATTTATGTTTATTTAATTGATATTCTCCAATTTGTAATTTATCCTCTGTGGTTGCCCACAGTACCAATTCGCCTGCATACAAAAGTGTTTGTATAGTTTCATTTCTGGAAATCTGTATTCCTTGTTGGAATATCATTTTATGAGTAATTATTATTTTATTAATGCACACATTAAATAATACTGACGAGAGACCATAGCCTTGACTCACCCCTTTATTTACTAATATTTTATCTGAGGCTTTATCCTTTGAAGTCTCAATTTGTAATTTTTAATTGACGTAAATACTTTGGATGGCTCTAATTTATTTTTTAAATAACTAATAACTCACTAATACACAGAACCCGGTATTTTATGGCCACGCGGACATAAGCTCTCCATATATCTCTGAGCTAATATTGGATGGGTCTAATTAATTTTTTTAAATAACTAATAACTCACTAATACACAACCCGGTGTTTCATGGCCACGCGGACATAAGCTCTCCATATATCCCTGAGCTAATATTTTCCTCGCTCAAATACTATGTATAATCTAGAAACTTGTTAACGCTATTTATGTTACTAATGTGTGAATTGTTATCTTCAATGTCCCTGTCTACACCACAATATAAAATCGAAATTATCCACGAGCATTTTAAGTTCGCGAAACAGCAAACAGCGCAGTGTTAATGTGAAGGCCACATAATTAACGGAACATAATTCAGTGCCTTCAGCCAAATTCCATTAAATTCTGTTTATTCCTGCCAGCTATTTCGATTCTGGTCATTGTTTTCAACACAACAACTCACTTTAACAGTAGATTCATTCTGTGAAGCACGCAACTCTACTTGGCATCCTATTGTAATAATTATATTTTTTATTCAAAATAGATAAGAGATACAAAATATTTTGTGGGAGTTCATATTACGTGTTTTGCAATAATTACAAAAAAATCACAAGCCCAACAGCAAAACAAATGACGAAAACAAATTTAATATATGTGAGTTAATGAATACACCCACACTAAATTAAAATTAAATACAATTACAGGTAAAATGAAATATGTAGCATTTAAAACCAATTAGTTGGACGATGGCATTATTTCTTGGAATTAATGTAGAGGTAAATTTAATAAATAATAGTTTAAAAAACTAAAACAACGCGCTTTATTAGAAAACCGAACTAAAAAATGAAAAATAATTTTAATTTCCAACGCGCTTGGGATAAAATTAAAATGGTCAACAAAAAATCATCTCCAACACATCTAGAATAAAACTAGAGTTATCTACCAAAAAAAAATTACCATCAAAAGCGTGGGTTGCTATTTATGGTTTTTACGTTTTCTTCTTAGAGACTTTACTTTTACCAATATATGTTTATTATCAAATATATTAATTGATATAGAGCACAACATGCTTTTGATGGTAAAATTTATTTATTTTTGTAGATAACTCTAGTTTTATTCTAGATATGTTGGAGATGATTTTTTGTTGACCATTTTGATTTTATCCCAAGCGTGATGGAAATTAAGATTATTTTTCATTTTTTAGTTCGGTTTTCTAATAAAGCGTGTTGTTTTAGTTTTTTAAACTATTTTTTTTTAGTTTGGTTTTCTAAAAATGCAATATCTTTATATTCGATACAATTGCAGTATGAGCTAAAAGTATTACTCTTCTAAAAAAAATCCTCCGGGCCAGATTTAAACCAGCAACCTATGGATTACTGAAATTATATACCACTACAGTCCACCACTCTACCAATTGAGCTACCGGAGGATAAAATATTAATTTCTTACAACCATGGACTAAAAAGTCGATACGTCCGCAACCTATTATATATTATATAATATTTATGAAATTATTGTATTGCCAATGGTCCTTTACAAGGATACAAAGTTTTAATTCGATCCAATGTTTCTAAGTGGGTGAAAATCGTGTTGAAATATTCCGTTACATATGTAGATAGAGGTCAAGCTAATATAAAGCTTGTAAAAAACTGGCATGTTAATATCATTAGTCTGTACAGTATTTTTCCCAATTCCATCGATGTGATCTCTAAATAGTGTCCTGTCTTATCACGCAGCGGTCCCGCGGGACAATTATCCTGCGTGACGTTTTCTCGGCGCTTTTTCCTCACTTGTAAGACAAATTTTAGAAAGCTTTAAGGCTCAAACACCATCTGGCCATCATTATCATATTCGCCTCATTTGATTAATTTATTTAAGGCCTCTCCTGGCGCATCATTATCATCATCACCTTTCAATACATCGGAGCAGCGTAATGCCGCTTTCCAGGCGTCCCAACCTCAGAAGTGGGTTACAAGTACGTCATTTCAGGAGAGAAACGTCTTAATGACAACCTGGTGGCATTGAATAAAAAACACTTTTCCCAAAGCTTAAAAATTAATTTAGAACTTAACATTTTGAAAATTTTGAAGCATTCGTTGGTTATTTGTATAAGTCTTTCACCCACTCTCTTCAATTGTCGAAGTTGTCAGAAAATGGCAAGTAACTCTAAATTTTAATAATAAAATCCGTGTTGACACACTCATATTTGTTGATGATAAGGCTATAATATCTTCTTTAGACAATGACTTACAAAGAGCAATTTTTAAATTAAATAATATTGCACTAGAAATTTCTTCAATAAAAACTAAACTAAAGGCCCAGTGTAGCAAAGAAATGGAAAGAACAAAAATAGTACCAAATGACAAAACGGTTGAACATATACAAAATTATCAGATTAAATGGTTCCAACAGTCCAGAGAATGTCAAATTCCCGTTTACCAAAGATGATTTACCACCTCAACCCTAAAGGCAAAAGAGACCTCGGAAGACCCTTCAACCGATGGAAAGATCAGTTTTTGTAGTCGCAGAACGGGCATCATCACCCAATACTGCATTCGGAAGAAGAATAAGAAGAAGATGACAAAACGCTTTGAACAAGTAAAATATTTCAATTATTTAGGTGTATCTTTAGGTTGTAATAGAGAAAAAGACAAATAATAAATTACAAATATTTCAATATTTATGTGGCACCCTTAAAAGAACACTGGGAAAGAAAGTAAGAAAAGAAACACATTAAAAAATGTGTAAGTATTGACTGTACCTGCAATATTGTGTGGGTCAGAAATATGGACTCTGGATAAACAGCCAATTAAAATAATAGAAGCAGCAGAAATTAAATATTTACGATTTGTAGCAGGATATACTTTAATGGATAAAAAAACGGAGTGAAGATATCCGAAAAGAACTACCAATATTCAGTTTGACAGATAATGTAGAAGAGTATAGGATAAATGGTATGAACATGTCTACAGAATAGATACCAATAGATTACCTAGGAAAAGTCTGAACTATCAACCGAGAAGAGAAAAAAAGAGATCGGGAACGCCCACATAATAGATGACACAGCAGCTATAATACTTGAAGCCGGAACGAACCAAAAAAGGTTTAATCCTTGCAAGAAGAAGAAGAAAAAGAAGAAGAAGAAGACGAGAATAAAAATTGAAAAGGCTGCATCGGTGGTCTAGTGGTTATGTTTCTTGCATGTAGTCCCGAGAGTCGCGGCTTCAAACCCGGCCAGCCTCGATTAATTTTTAGGATAAAGAAATTCAAGGATAAGTCCATCGGGAGAGATTTTCAGCTGTGGATCTGAGTCTGAAGGTTTTCGGGCTCGTACAGAAACTCAAATCTAAATTAGAGCCTTTGAGAAAAATTTTACCGCGGTTCTCCTCATTCAAGCAATATCATTGTTACCCACTAGATGTCTCATTCAGGTGAGTGCTGGCCACGTGCCACTCAGTGACATCAATAAGGAAATAGGTGTAACTAAATTGTTTGGTCAAGAAACTCCCTCTTGAGTAGCACTCATGTCTTCACGAGGGATGTGTGGGGTAAATAAATATAAATAATCTGTTGCAAATATAAATAAGAACTTTTTTTCCCACCTACATAACTTAATAAAGAACTCTTTTCCTTTTTCCAGGTGTGACAGACTTAGTACACCATTTGCCTACCAGATGTCTGCTGGCCTCACATCCACACTTGTTAATCACAGAGTTGGGTGATTATAAACCAGAATAGGGGTGACATTTGGTCAACATATAGGATCTGCCAGCTTTTATTGCTGGTTATCTCAACCTGGAGTCGTCATTTATTACCCAAATTCCTCACGATGCTGGGTGGGTACCGAACCCAATTGTCCAAAATTCCACAATTTTAACTAATTTCTTATTTTATCGCTTTAATTTAATAAATATGTCTTAGTTCTCAAATATAGAATATTTTAGGATATGATTATTTAAAGTATAATTTATTTTAAGAATAATTTATCTTCTTTTGAAAGTTCTTACTTATACTGGCCTCCTAGGAAGTAGACCATCCTTCGGGTTTTAATTTACCCGAATTCGTATTTTAGCTAAAACAAAATAGAGGTAGAATTAGGTGGAAGAATAGAATTAACTATGATTTGAGGGAGATAAATTATACAGGGGATGATTAGAAAGTTAGCTCGGGATTGAGATGTATGGAGAGTTTTGTCCAAGCGGCCATGAACCTCCGGGTTCGATAGTGCAAGTGAATTAGTTAGATATTTTAGCAATAAATTGAATATAATATATTGAAGGGATATGATTAGTCCAACAGTCATTACAATACAATAATTAACAGTTCTCGTCGCAAAGATTTCTGCAACGCAAATTCAGTGATACCTAATGTCAGCTATAACATGTCAAATATACAGTTCCAAGGACAACTTCTTTATTTAGCATCCCAGGGAACCCATTTCAATTTCCGGCTGTACCGTAGAAATGTTTTACGAGTACTTGAAGCACAGAATTTGAAAAGGTATGTGCTCATCCTCATGCGGTCAAATTACGAAAAATAACTAAATTCGCTTAAGGGAGCAAACTAAGGCTTAGACATTACAACCCGCTATACCTCTTCCGAGCTAAGTTTCAATTGCAATGTAAACAAACTAGATGTATGTCTACATTTTCATTGGTCGAATAATTGTTTTATCTTTAAGCGTGTAAGAAAATGTAGTTCGCTCTCTAACACTGGAAATAAGTGAATTCTCTTCATGACCCACATGGTGGTAACATTTTGAAGATGGATTTGTGTCCCAAAAAGGATTATTGGTTTAGGTTGGATTTAATTTTCGGTAGAGCTGGATTCTCTTCTCGAGATCGGAAGTTATATACTGGAGGTTGGGAAAACATTTCAAAATGACAAAAATGTTTCTTGTAGAAATAATTGTAAATTTGTTTACTTCTTAGGTCCCAGCAGATTAAGTAAATGTAGGTGGTATTATTCTTCATCGTCAACAATTTTTTTAATAACTTTATTGCTAATTTACAATCTATCTTCAAAAGACTATAAGTAAATTTGTTAAAAGACGTAACTTGTAAGGAGAATACTGCCCATTGACAACACTCCATTAGACAACATTTTATGTAAAAATGAAAGGAAGTTCTAATATTTTATTTCTTTTTAGTCTTCTTATTTCTTCACTGTTGTCTAGAAGATTGATTGCAAGATGATTAGGATGAACTTCTAGTCGCCTTAGATATCGAGCGCTGTACTTTACTATTTCTTCTTTTACAGTAGCTATTTTTAAATCATGATGAATGGTGGCGTTGTTTACATACCATGGAGCAACAACAATAAAACGAAGGATCTTAGACTGAAATATCTGTAAAATTTCAATATTGGAATTGCTGGCAGTTCCCCATAATTGAATACCGTAAGTCCAAATAGGCTTGAGTATAGTTTTATATATTAGAAGTTTATTTTCTAGACTCAGTTTTGATTTGTGACCTATGAGCCAATTAAGTTTTGATGTTTTTAGTTTTAATTCTGTACGTTTTTGTTGAACATGTTTCTTCCATGTTAAACGACGATCAAGATGCATTCCCAAATACTTGACGGAATCGTCTGTTGGAAGAGTTTTATTATTTAATGTTACAGTAGGACAGTTACCAGTTCTGATTCCAAATGTAATATGAATAGATTTATTTTCACTAGTTGTCTACGCCATGTAGTTAACCATTCTTCTGTCTTATTAAGTTGTTGCTGGAGGTGTTCAGATGCTTGCCTAGCACCTTCATGTGAATAGAGCATGGCAGTATCATCAGCAAATGTAGCTACAAGTACTCCATTTATTTGTGGAAAATCAGCTGTATATAGGGTATATAACACAGGCCCCAATATAGAGCCTTGTGGAACTCCAGAAAATATACTGTAAAAACCAGATAATTCATCTTCATATTTGACTTGAAAAATTATATTACTAAGGTAAGAACAAAGTAACAAGTAATATGGTTGTGGAAGATATAACTTCAGTTTATACTGTAGTCCTACATGCCACACTTTATCAAAAGCCTGTTGAATATCCAAGAAAAGAGCAGAACAATATTTCTTACTTTCTATAGCGTTCTCAATTTCATTTACAACTCTATGAACTTGTTCTATTGTACAATGTTTGTTGCGAAAACCAAACTGATGATCTGGCAAAATATTACTCTCAAGTAGAATTGGTTTTAGTATCTTTAAAAGAAGTTTTTCAAATAATTTGGATAATATTGGTAACAGGCTTATTGGGCGATATGAGGTCACTTCGTTTGGAGGTTTACCTGGTTTTAGTATCATAATTATTTCAGAAACCTTCCATTGTGAAGGAAAGCAGGATGTTCTAATAATGCTGTTAAAGAGTATGATGATAAAGACTACAGGTCAACAAATGGCCTAGATTTGTGAATGTACTACGATGATGATGAAAAATAATAAAACTATTTTTATCTATCAAATTTCTATGTAAGCTATATGAGGGAATCTTAAAATAGGCTATATAATTACAATTTTAATATATTAAATAAGCATTGTTATATTCTTACGCACGCGCATTGCAGAATACGTTGGATTTCTATTGTAACAAAATGGCCGCTTTCTGCAGAATTCCTTGAAACATTGGAAAAGAAACCATTTGAAAAGCAGAGAGGATATCTAACGACATCATGGAAACGCGTAAACATCTAATTAGGTAGGTGCATATATAATTTTTGTCGTAAATAAATAAGAAACGGAGGAAGTTCCCAATTATTCGTACCATCTTACCTTGCATTCAGTCTTACTTCCCATAAAATACGATTTTGTCTAAGAAAAATGTTTCTATCGATGACAGTTCCATACACAATTCAGTCATATGGTAATTAAAGTAGCACCACGGTTCCCCCAATAGACGGAGACGGCGGAGTAATATCTTAAGCAGATTTTTTATAGTACAACTGGTACTTAATCGGAATTAGTGTAGCTATAAAACTTCCTGTGTTGTTAACTGGTAGCCAGTGCCAACTAATTCGATCAACATTAGATTTTTACATTTAGATTTTTAATAAGTAGAACATTGACCTGCTTCGTTTCTGGATGATTTGCGAACTAATGCCGTGTCATCCCGCATACACTCGCTTCACGTCAGTCTGTGGCATCGAGCTATTATCGTAAGTACGCTGGATAAGTGTTTAATTAGCTATTTGTTCCTGATTATACTTTACCAGTAGCCCATCTATGTCCATGTGACGCAGCAACAGTGATGCCATGACTGGAAGTAAACTTTCCAGGTGTCATATAATAGCTAGCCGTCAGTGCTGTGGATTTATTTATTTATTATTTATTTATTTATCGTTACTCCAATTCTATTAACATATTTTTTAATATCCATTTCAGGAAAGCCGCGTTGTCTCCACGATATGGAGATAATATTAAAATAAACTCTATCTACAACTTACTGTAAATGCGAGGTGCTCTTTTTCAATTCAACGGTTCTCAGATATTCCGGTGTAGAAATAATGCATTTTTAGCCTTAATCTGCACCGCATTAAACATGTAACTCATTATTTGAGTTAAGTAGGGCGTGAATGAGAAAATATTCAAACTTAACACAACAGCGTGGTTCCAACAAAACGAATTTAATATAAAATTCAAATGGAACAAACACTTGCAATGCAGTATAATTTACGCTTCTTAATGCGGATATACGTAATGCGAGTATGCATATATTAACCAGAAATTCCTTAGGAAGATTACATAAAAATATTCTCTCACAGAGTGTTTAAAAAATCAACATATATTTATGATCATACTATATGTGTTTTTCACGTCTAGAAAATAGCATTACTCTTATGGGGCAATTCTTGCTAGTAAACGTGGCCTTTTATGTCAGTTTGATTTATTAATTAATTCATCTAAAATAAATAACTAATTTAATTAATTTCACTTACAATTTTTCCAAGAAAGTGGGTGCCCGATTCATGAAAAAATACTATTAAGGAATTTATAAATATCATACAGTTATTTAATAAAGTTAAGGGAGTGAACCTAATTATCGGAACAGCGACTAGCGGAGAAGCCACTAAATCATCTCCTTCCAACGAAACTTGTTTTGTCCCGTACAGTTGTGGTAAAAAAATAGTACATAACTAATATATCACGTGTGATTTACTCAGCAAGAATGTTCTGAAGCTACTGGCCTCTCTGTGGTCACATTCTATAAATACCAAATGTTAATATTATTCTTTAGTAACCATATTAGAGTGATCAATATTCAGATTTTAGTTGCATAAGTGAATATAACTATGCCGTAAACTGTTTATGCTGTAGGCCTACTTTGCTAGAAGGAGAAGATGGAGATATATTTCCATCTCTGTCAGTCAGTCTACGGCGTCAAGTGGCAACAGCGTTCCCATAAGAGCAATATTTCCTAGACATGAAAAACGCTATAATAAAAATTACTTATCAGTTGTTTAGTTATGCATTGTATAATCCTTATACAGATCATATATAATTTCCTTATTAACATTGTGTAAGACCTGGATTACAATATATGCCTAATCCTTATACGCTATATGTCACACATTCATCATTTTGGCGTCATTATTAATACTATCTATGTGTTATGTATCCATCAAATATCGTTAAAGTGTTGCATTTTGCGTGAAATTTAAGGAAACGTTTTTCAATAACATGAAACAACAATCAGCTGATATTAGAGTCCGCCATTTTCTCTTGTTATTCAAGGGAAAGACATGTAAAGTTGCACACCTCTTATAGGCCTACATAGAATACCTAATACAGTGTTTGTTAGCAAGAATTTTCAACTGCGGTGTGTATAAACCTTGTACAAAAGTTATACATGGACTATTGGTAAGATAGATAGTTAAAGCAAAAATAAAGAAAGTCCTATAAAACTGAATCTTCATATTTCGTATATAACCAATATGACCACGAGCAGAAACACCTTTTTAAATGGGAAATTAACTTAAATAAATATATTTTCAAGATGTGACGGCAGTCAAATACCTAGGAAACAGGGCCATTAATAAGTGCTCAGTGGATGTGAATAGACGACCTGTCCCTCCTATTCAACTCTACGTCGGATAGGCTGACAAGGTAAAACACCGCTACTCTCAATTGTCAGTCGCGTTGTCTCATTGAGAGTGCACCTGTATGAAAGTTTTAACAGCCCTGTTGTATAAAAATAAGTTTCAAAAAATCATAGGATGAACTTTGGAAATACATTATTACGCAATACAGGGTCTACCGTTGGAATCCCGAAATATAAAAAATCATTCAAATAGCTATCATGTTTGCTTTTTCGCAATGTAGTTTTATACCAGGAACTGCGTAAACTTAGCGAATTCCTCAGCAAGTCGAATTTATGGTTTATTTCTGACTTACGGAATATATATTTAATTTGTTAAATTTGAGAAATTCATTTATGAACAGAGTTTACTTAAAAATGTCTGACAGCAATGAAAGAAACATTTTTAATTTCGGATTTCAGTTAAACTCACACTTCTATTGGTCGGATTTCGCTGATTTTTGGAATGTATTTCCTCGTTTTATCCCAATCGCATATACCGAGTTATCTTGGGAATCATCGAAACTTGCAACCGCTAGAGCGATTTTTAAATTTTCGTTTCATGTGAACTCATACACGTGATGATCCGATTTTGTTGGTTATCTAACTCGATTTACCGGTTTTCAATTGATTGCTATATGCCAAGTTTAGTTATGATAAAACAGAAATTGGGCCGCTTCAGCGTTAATGACCATATGTAATGGTCATTTTCGGTGTCAATTAAGATTGGCGAAAATCTTGGGGCGGTATTTTTAAATGGATGTTAATAGTCACTTTAGTCACATTAGTTCATATTTAACTTATTTTATTTCTCTTCGTTGACAAACTTAAAGGCACTTTACACTTTCTGAATAAAAAAAATACTGTTACGGACATTCGATATCTCAAACTTACGAGGACTCGAGATGTCTGATGAATTAGTAATCGGGGTTCTTTTTAGTAAGTCACGTAATTTTAATTTCAAGACATTATTCAAACAATACAATTTAGACCTTCTCTACCCGAACGATTGAGTGTAAGTGGTCTCTCCACGAACTGTTAAGTGTAAACTTGTCGATTTTCCTCATGAGTTGGGTATCGAAGTCCGGACCCTTTACTTTCATATATGGTGTACATCCTAACTCTGATTTTGATTGGCTAGAATTTTCAATTATTTTAAATCACATGTCTCCTAGGGGCGTAAATATTTTATTTTAAATTTTCACCAACATTTTTAATTTTATTTCCCACGGGTAGTAGGGGCTTTTTACCCCGTTTGGACTTTTAAGTTGTAAATTTTGGAGTATGAAGTTTTCTCCGAACGTGATTTTCAAACTAGGCCCGGCTTAAAAATTTCCAGTCTAATTTTTGGGCTACATATTTATGTCCTCTTCGCATTAAGATTTCCCACTGCTACTTGTGGAAAATTTCACCAATAAGATATTTATTTAACTTACTTTAGATTCTATATTCAGTTCATTCTTTTGTTTATTGATTAATTGTATTTATTAATAGTTATACTAAATTACGGGTTAATTATATCCGCTACAATCTGTAAAATATTTTCGTGAGAACAACCTCAGTAGCTTCATTCCATGGAATTCCGGTTACACAGCATTTTATGTGGACCACTTTGTTGTCCATTTACTATGCCATTAATCTTTATATATAGAAGTTCAGCCTGCGTATGTTTTTGCTCACAAAACTCGAAAAGTCGTAGGTCAATTGTTATGAAAATTTGTACACCCTTAGGTAAAAAAAATGAGTCATCCACAGATAATATCAATCAATCGGGGAAATTCGTGAGCGCTCGCAGAAGCCGTATTCACATCAACACGTTTTCAGTAATTGTACTGGGTTGTTTGCTAGTTAACGCAGTGTACACTCAAGCAACATGAAAGAGAAGATTGTCTTAGTGTGTTTCCGTGGTCGAGATGTTTAACAGACATCATCTGCATTCGTAACCTCATGGGTTCGATTCCCGTTCTATTTTTGTTTAAACTGAATGTAAGAATAACATTTCGCCTGTAATATAGTTTCATATTTAATTTTATATTTGAGTTTTATGGCTTTAATGCACAGAAAACACACAAAAACATAAATTAAAACTTCTTCTAATAAATAAATGAGGAAAGAAAATAATATCTTCTAAAATGAAAACTTTAACAAAAACAAAATCAATATCGGGTGTATGAACACTCGGCATTTATTATCGCCTTCAATTTGCGGGGCATTGATGCAATCAAATTTCTACAGGCACGTGGACGATCGACTAGATCATCCCAGAAGTCTTGAATTTGCGCCCATAAGCCATCTTTCGTCCTAGCTAGTGGCAGCAGGTCTAAACAATTATGTCGCTGGAGCAGTCATGCCAGATATTTAAATCTTATTTATATAATACAAATCATTTTGTATCTATTTTCTTGTAAGATAATAATATGTAGCAAATAAACATGATTTTAAATACGTCATCATTTAAACAAACTTGTTAGAGGCTGTTAATTTTGCGCAGACGTCTGCGCATCACAGCCTACTGAATGCAATACATTGAAATTACCTAGAATAAACACTTAATGTGGTAAATATAATTGTTACAATAACGACATTAACACTGATTTAATTCAAATGTCAAAATAAAATATTGTATTTAATTCATAAAACATTTTAATACAAATATCACGAAAAAAACTGCATAATTGAGGACGCGAACCAGCGACCTTCATTAACAGAAACAGTGACTGCATGCTTTACCGCTGACCTATCAGGACACATATGAGTGTCTTTAGTTCATGCAACATAACACAGTAGCTCAGGGACTGCACAATTATGACTAGTTTCCTAGTTTGAACCCAGCGCTGTGCCGAGTAGAACTTATAAGAACTGTGCGTTCAAGTGATGACTCATTTTTTTTTGTCTAAGGGTATACATTCAGGTTTTCATATACGGGGAGTATTTAGTCGCCATCTATTATTCTCCAAAACCAATAAGTGTAAGAGTTCACCTGAAACGAAAGTTTAAAAATTCCTTCAGCGTTCGCAATTTGTTATGTTTCACAATGAAACGCAAAATATATTATTAAAATAAACCGAGGTAGATATTGTCCAAATATCACTGAAATCCGGTATTTAAAAGTGGGGGTTTATTTGAAATCTGAAATTAAAAATTTGACTAACAACCGACATATTTGGTTTGTCGCAAAGTATAACATACAATTTAATTAACCCGTAATTTTCTTTCAACTTATTCAACAAAAACTAAAACATATATTCAATTTATTTAGGCGTAGCAGCACACGCCGGGTTTTGTTAGTAACTCATAAAGTTAAGAGAAAAATATGAAGTGATACGTGAGGCAGTGATAAAAATATTGTCATATAATTTTTATCACTATATGGTTTTGCACTCTGCTTCAATTAACACTAACTAGAATTGACAGAAAGTGGCTATTTCAAATATCGTGCTCTGTATGAAAGGTTCGTGTAGTGAGATACATTAACACAAAAATGCCTTACTTTATGTACCTACCATTTGTTTAACTTTAAATTACACATTCAAATTCGTAACATAGTTGAAGATAACACTGGTCAATATGATTTTGTCTCATGAGTACCAATAGTTGTACTTAATGCAGTTTTTTTATCATGTTTTCAAATATGTATTCGGAATTTCTCCATCGCCCACAGTTTTTTTAAATAAATGGATTTAAATAATTATTTATTTAATAAACCTAGATTTCTTCCCGGTAAATCTTGGCGCAGTGAGCGATGAGCTGGGGGAACACTTTCATCAGGAGATTTCAGCTATGGAAAAGATATATCAAGGCAAATGGAATCCTAATATGCTGGCCGATTATTGTTGGACCATCAAGAGGGATGCTCCACAGGCGAAATATAGCAGAAAATCGTCATTTCTTACTTTCTAGGTGAGACCGAATGTTCGAATATTGTGTAGTTACGAATGTAGAAAATATGAAAGTGTTTGAAATTATAAATGCCTGTCTCTCGGAAACCTTGCGTGATGGAGAAACACCGATATCATATTTGAATTCAGGAGAAAACATACTATCAGAATCGCATATTTTTTTCTTTCTGAGACAAAAGAAAGGTTATTTTTTGTTGCTGAGTGTAATATTTCATGTAATTTCCCAAATAGAGAAATGCGATTTTTTTTCATAAAATTAAGGACTATTCGCTAAGTTTTGTCTTCTATATTAGATACCCTTTGTTAATGTTTTCTTTATAAATACTGTTTACAGTACAATAGTTTTTCTTCAACCCAAGATAATGTTACTTTCCCTTAACTAGCTAATTACAGTATTAGTGGTTATCATCCTGATCTCTTGAGCCAAAGATTGATGATTCGAAGTCGTTGAATCATGAACTCAATAATTCTTTCACAAAATAAGTCAAGCCTTTGGTCCCGTGTCGTAGATTTACGATATGTAAAAGAAACTTAGGCCTGAAATGAGATACTTAACTAAAAATGTATCGGTCCTTGCACGCCCAAATTCGAATTTCTACGTTAATTACTATAAGGACACGGTTAATAAAAACACTAACATAGATCGAATAGTTTATCCATTGATAGTAAGAAAAGAAAATTCTTGTGGAAATATTTATTACAAATTCTGTCAAGATTTTTTTATATATCTAATATATAAAAATGAATGTTTGTTTGTTGATTCGTACTTTATGCGCGGTCATACCGTTGATCCGATTGTGATGGGGCTTTTTGAAAAATGTTCTGGAGATTTCCGGGATGAACATAGGCTATAAGAGAGTTGCCATACTCAACTCCTACACCCTTAAAAATCACCCTTTGTAGTGGAAAACAGAAAAAAGTGGCTCTTTGGACGCTTAAATGGCTTATGCTGCCTAAACCATAACACATACACAGAATTAATGTATACAGAATTGAATATCTCAAAAAGCTCTACAAAGACGTCCGCGACAGCATATGTTCATCTCTTACGGATAACTCACAATAACCATTTTTGTCTTTCATTGATGCCAAGAAGATCAAGACAAGTACGTAGATTCCTGTGCAAGCATAGCAGCACATGGCGGGCATTCTTTTACGGATAACTCACAATAACGAATTTTGTCTTTTAGCTCATTTGTGCCAAGAAGTTCAAGATAAGTAGATTCCCAGGAAACACCGGGTAATCAGCACGTGAATCTTAAAATAATTACGATATACATTTATAATTATTTTTCATTTTTACTTATTCAACTAATAATAAGAAGTACATTAAAATTTGTCTTTCAGCTCATTTATGCCAAGAAGATCGGGATGAGTAGATTCCCGGACAAAGTCGGATAAACAGCACGGGGTATCTAAAAATAATTACGATATACATGTTTCCTTTTACTTATATAACTAAACATAAAACACGTTCATTTTTGTATTTCAGCTCATTTATGTCAAGAAGATCGGGATAAGTAGATTCCCTAGCAACACCGGGTAATCAGCACGGGGTATCTAAAAAATATAAGTATATAATTATTTTTCCTCTTACTTATTGAACTAAACATAAAAACACATTTTTTTCATTTATTTCGGCGTAGCAGCGCACGCCGGGTATTAGCTAGTACTTAATAATTCTTCATAAAAATCCTAAGTTCTATTCCAATTACCGCATTTCAGAAAATCTAACATATTCCAGGGAAAATTGTTTATTTTTAAATCTCTACTGGTAAATGCGCTGCACAACTATATTATACACATCAAACTCAATTCTAAAACATTAAAACAAACAACAAAACAAAAACAATACCAGTTAGCATTTGGAACTTTTATTTGCAAGATACTCGGTACAGATTAAGCTGATCGATTTTAGTTCTTTTTTTCCCTCCAAAGTTTACTTTAGCGATTGAAGTAAACTTTGGGACACACCATCATAATCCATTACATCTTAAATAATTCCATTAATTTAGTAACTCACTGGCATTAACGAATCCGTACGTTAATGGCCACGCGGAAATAAGCTCTCGACACATCTCTATCCTGAGATGTTTTGCAATCATCCCCTGTATAATGTACTTCCCTCAAATATGGTTAATGTTATTCTCCAACCTCATCTTTGGTCTACCAACTGGACGTTTTTCTCTGGTTTTGCTACAATAAGCATCCATGCCATTCTTTCATTCGTGCCACATATACTGCCCATTGCAGTCTACGAGAATTACCTGTTGTTATATCTAGTCTCCTATAAAGATATATTTAGCCCATCTCTCTTTGGTCAAAAAAATTTCCTAGAACTTTATTCTCAAATACTTGTAATACTTTCTCCTCCCTTAAAGGCAAGAGTCCATGTTTCGCATCCATATAAACTTAGCTAATAACAGTTTTATATATTTTCAGTTTGACTTTCTTGACTGAAGTTGGGACAAGAATCCCAGTAATACATAACAACATGCGTTTCCAGAATTGAGCCTACGTTTAATTTATTTGTGCATATAATTCCTATTTGTAATTATTGATCCTAGGTATTTGAATTCACGGGATAATTCTATTTATTATTTCAGAACTGTTTTTCTTTCTCTCATTTTTGAGCTTTTTTCCATAGCAGATTATCCCCCACTATTTATATTGGGCCCCTTTGGCCACCAACAGAAATTTTACCTTTTAATCCTCTTCGAGCCCCTTCTTCAAAATTTCCTTTATTTGTCATTAACTGTCCATTTCCAATATATAGATAATGGAATTTATTGCCTTTTTTTTCCAGAATAAAGAAAATACATACGCATTTACATTGCGCACGGGCCTGCTTGGCCGTACGTGCATTATTTTTCCATGAATAAAAAATAAAACTAATAATATAAACAAATACCTACAAATACACCTGTATCAAAAAACAATAACAGGCTACATATAAGTAAAACCTATGTATACACTAAATCACAATAATACATATCTACATTCATCCACATTCTGTACATTAACAATTAAAAAAATAGCTAGAAAACAAATTAGAAAAAAACACATACACCCACACACCCCCCACAGATATACACATGCGCACGCCCATACACACCGCACGCCCCCGTCCCTGCAGACATCAAATGCACTATCAGACTATTCAACTTATCAAACCTACTTATTATATAACATAATTAAAGATCGAAAACAAAGACCATATTGAGATTCTTCTTATTGATAATACATAAGCTATATCCTTGTTTGATCTACAATTTTGCTACATCTCAATTTCCTTACTGTACCCAAAAATCTGCATGTTTTTGATTCACTCTCGATCCGCCCTAAAAGATCCCAACACGCTACTCTCCCACGATCCGACCTGAGAAATCTCTCCGGCAGCACCTGTAATCTAAGTTGTTCTGTCTCTCTACAGAATGCTATAATATGCTGCCAGTTTTCATAGTCATCGCATAGCGGGCATAGTTTAATGCCTTGTTCACTTGTTTAAATTATGGACCATCCATCCCCCCAAATGAAACCATGCAATAGCACTTCAATCATTCCCATCCAAAGAGTCAATATATGTCTCCCTTCCCCACGAAAGCTTCAGTTCCGTCTGCAGGGTGAGCGATATTTTTGGCTACACTCTGATTCTATATACTGTCTGTCTATATCGATTAGTCCCTTCTTAACTGTCCTCCAACATTTATATTATTCCGCGTACTCCTCTCCCATACCCAACCATCCCTATGCCCTTCAATCCCCTTTCTACACCGATTACCCAATCTCCCGAAACACACTGCCTTTTCTGTTCATTGTAACACTCTGCTCTAAGCGAGTCCTGATTCCCGTTTATTATATCCACCAATACTTAATAGCCATAATTTTGCCCCTTATTGTGTCCGAAAATGTACCGAATTCTTTCAGTATGCCACAATTTGAAGTCCCCGTTGCTAATCTCATCGCTTTCTTAAGAAACATAGGTTGAATTTTATCTAGTGTCCCCGTTCGTTCCCAACCCCATAATTCTGAGCCATACAGCATGGTCGTTCTCACAGTCGAAGAATAAACCTGTTCTAGTGTACGCATCGGTATGTTTCGAAATTTTGACATATTAGTAAGCATTTCGCTTGTCCGGCACCTAGCTCTCATTGTTGCATTTTCGATGTGTCTCGTCCATTTTCCATTCATTGTCAAAGTCATCCCCAAGTAGACAAAGTTTTTAACATTTTCTAAATTCTCACCACGGTATGTCCACCTTTCCCTCCCGCTGTATACCGACCCGTTTTTAAAAGTCATGGCTTTAGTTTTGCTAACGTTAACAGTAAGTCCCCAAGTCGTAGAGTATGTCGACAATAAATCTAAACCCTTCTGCATGCCATCTATTTTTGTGGAAAAGAGGCATAAGTCGTCTGCATACATTAGAACAGGAATACTTCGCTCACCCACCGTTGGAGCATCGATCCCCTCTACTTCCAGCATCAAAGCTACTCGTCTATAAATAAGTTAAATAACAATGGTGACAATACGCATTCCTGTTTTACACCCTTAACTGCCTTTATATTTTCTGAAACTTGGTCCCTCCCATATTTAACACAGCACTCCACTTTTTTATAAATTCCCATTAGCGCCCTAATCATAGTTCCCGATACTCCTAGTTGCCATAATTTCTGCCATAGGGCATTGCGTTCAACAGAGTCAAATGCTTTTTTCAGATCTATAAAAGTACAGTGTAACCTGCCTCGTTTGACACTCACACATCTGTTAATTGCAGTTATCAGGACAATAGATTGTCCGCCGTCCTGAAGCCTTCCCTGAACCCGGCTTGGTATCGTGAAATTTTATTATTTTCATTTATCCAATTTTTAGCCTGTTATATAGCACTGTGCAATAAATTTTTCCAAACACCGGCAGAAGAGAGACACCGCGGCAATTGTCCGGATTGTTAACTCCACCCTTACCCTTGTAAATAGGATGCAGTATTGATGTGGACCATTCATCTGGATAGCCTCCTTTTTCAAAAAATTTGTTAAAAATACCTACTATGTACCCTGTCCATTTATCAATTTTCAAGGCTTCTTTACAGAACTCGGCTGGTATACCGTCTAGACCAGGAGCTTTTCCATTTTTCATGGATCGAATCGCATCCCTCACCTCTAGTTTTGTTATCTCCGAGTCTAGCATTGGTACGTCTTGACCAACTAATAATAGCCGCGGTCCCTCCCAATTCCCCCTCTTGTAAACACCCTTTCGAAATGAAGTACCCAAGTTTCTGGCGAAATTTGATTTACTTTTTTACGATATTTAATTTCCCTAATTACTTTCCAAATTTGGTAACATCCCGTTCCTTCCTAGCCTGATTAATTCTCTCCAGAATTTTTCCCTCCCAATTCTCCCTGGTTCTAGCCGTTATCATCTTTATATCGTCTCCTCATCTCTATGTACACCCGCCGATTGAAGTCGCCACCCTCCTTTCTGAACCTCACTAAAGCCCTCTCCGCTCGTCTTTTTCCTTCCCTACATGCATTATCGTACCAGCCTTCATATCGTTTTTGCCCTGATTTTCCTCTAATCTGCATATTTCCCCCCTTCCCACATTAGTAATCTTAATTTTTTCACCTCTTCCTCCACATCGCCTAATACCTCCGGTGTCGAAGACTCTAGTTTGTTAAGTAGTTCCTCTCTCCAACAGAACCGCCTAACAGTTCTAATGTCTCCCCTCCTTCCCGTATTCCAGCTCCCCACTTCCTTTCCCTCTTCTTCAAATTCTAATTGGATTTCGATAGGTGAGTGATGCGATTCGATTCTGTCCGCTACTTTAAATGCTGCAATCCTAGAAACAAGATTCTGTGAGGAGAGAATATAATCCACGACACTTCCTCCATTACCGTTTATGAACGTAAGTTCCCCTTCAATATCTTCCCGGTATTTTCCGTTTAGCATTTCTAGGTTATGAATGTCGCACAAACGTCAGAAGTTCTCTCCCATACGTATTAATAACCCTATCCTTACTCGCCCGAAATCCCTTTCTTAAATCTTCCTCTCCTTCTTCCGTCCCTAAAATTATATTTTCTCTCCAAGTTCTACCATTAAAGTCCCCCATTATAAGAGTATCTGCATCCGGGAATTTATGTCCGAGTTCTATTATTGTATCTCCCAGGTCATCAAAAAAGGTAGATATAGCGTGTCGAGACCCAGCCGGCTGACGATATACCGAGAGGATACATAAACAAAGATCTCCGATTTTACATGAATACACGTGACACCCTGTATTCAACATGAACATTTTCAACATGTCTAAATGTATTATTTTCAACATTGTTAATATCCCTCCCGGATACCTCCCCTTTTTTGTTTACTACCCCTCCCCTTATTTATACAATTAAATCCATCAAGTTCAATATGGTCTTTGTCCCCCATCCAAGTTTCTATAAATTAAATAAAACTAAAAACTTTTAACAAAATCAATTAATCTGTCGGAAGACATTCGTTTTTTCAAACCTTCAATATTCCACACAGCAATTCTGAGAGGGGGGTTTGTCCTCTATGTTCTAACGGTTTTCTTTACCTGCTCTTGGCGGCCCTTCTGCATTGTGTTTGCAAGCTTTTCCGACATCCTACTTCTCAATTGTCGCGCCGAGCTTTCCTCCCTTACACTGCTGGCTTCTGTCCTCTTCTCTGCAGGGTTGTCAGTTCTCTCGCATTCTTCTCGTTCCCGCGTTGGTTTCTTGGGACTCGAACTCTGCCTCTCCGATGTCGTTCCACGCGACTCACCTCGTTCCCTTGTTGTGTTTATTGCGATTTGAACTCTGCCTTTCAGGGGTCGTTTCCCGTTGCGTTGTTCCTCCCGCTTCCTTCGTGGACACAGACATCTCCTCCAGTTCTCGACGAGTCCTCACCCGTCCATTTATTACCAGTTTATCGAAACGGATGAAAGCCTGAGCTCCCTGCTTCCTTGCGTCCACTAAATGTCGTTTCAGGAATGCTCGCTCCTCTCTCACTCTCCGGCTGTGGTCTTCACTCACTGCCACTCCAGTGCCCCGTAGATATCTTGCCTCCCTTATGATTTCTTCTTTATCCCTATAGTGAGCTAACTTGCACACCCACTATAGGCCTGGGGTACCGTCCACGACCCACTCTATGAGCGCGTTCGATGTCCCGTTCTAGCAGAACTATTCCAATTTGCCTTAGGACATGCCTTGTTATATAACTGCCGTAGTGTCCCAGACTCGTTCTCCTCTTCCCCCACACCATACAACACAATATTGTTCCTTCTAGATTGATTTTCTAGATAGTCCATTTTTTCTTCCAGCCACCTCACTCTGCCTTCCACACTACTCCAGGCTACCTCCATTTCTTGAACCCTCTCCACGACAGAGTTTACCATAGACACCATGTCCTCCGTCTTTCGGAATCCCTGGGCCATCTCTCTCCTCATCTCTTCCAGCATTTTCTTCATGTCCTGCATTTTTACAATTTGACAACACCGCACTGTTCTCGAGAACTGAAAACACGTCCGCACACTACAGTCGTTAAGTACTGAGACTTTATGCCTGGAGGATAGGCACCCACAAGAATCTGAATGTCTCACAAGATGCCGAAAACTAGGCGTACACTTAAATAGAACCACATCCTCCCTCAAAATAGTAGGACTTGTACGTGGTAGTGTGCGGACGTGTTTCTAGCTCTCGAAAACAGTGCGGTGCTGTCAAATTGTAAAAAATGCAGGACATGAAGAAAATGCTGGAAGAGATGAGGAGAGAGATGGCTTAGGGATTCCGAAAGACGGAGATGTCTATGGTAAACTCTGTCGTGGAGAGGGTTCAAGAAATGGAGGTAGCCTGGAGTAGTATGGAAGACAGAGTTAGGTGGCTAGAAGAAAAATTGACTATCTAGAAAATCAATCTAGAAGGAACAATATTGTGTTATATGGTGTGGGGGAAGAGGAGAACGAGTCTGGGGACACTACGGCGATTATAACCAGGCATGTCGTAAGTCAAATGGAATAGTTCTGCTAGAACGAGATAGTCGCCTTTGGCCGTTATGCACGTTTGCCAACGGTGGTAGGTATAGCTGTTGGAAGCATCGCTGAAAGATGTTGGCAGGAAGGTCCCGTATGGCTTCTCTAGTGGCAGTCATGACCTCTTCGGAAGAATGAAATCTACGCTCACGTAGGGTTGCTTTCATGCGAGTAAAGAGAAAAAATTGTCACGTGATCATCACGTTATCTTGCGACAGGATTCCTGGCACACTGTGGTGGGTAACACGGGACATGTTCAGGTCTTCAGAAAGAATTTTGTAACAAGCACCATGGCTGACCCCTATTACTGCTGCCAGATCGTCTACTGATTGGGAGTTGTTAGCATGCACCAACGTTACAACTTCTTCGATCTTGCGTTTAGTTCGAATTGTTTGTGGCCGACCAGTACGCACATCATTTTCCAAACTGTCTCCTCCTTACAAGAAACGCCAGTGCCAAACTAAACACAACACTGCGACTCAATGCGTACTCACCGTAAACTTGCTGCATCATTTGAAACGTTTCGGCAGCGGTCTTGCCTAATTTCTGACAGAACTTGATGTTGCTCTAACTGTGACATCTCGAGTTCCGATATGCGCATTCAAATCACTGTCACGACAAAGACCGTAGTTCTGCTTGCAGTGTATGCACTCAACTGTCTCTTGCTGGAACGAGAGACTACTGACAAGGTACCACACCACGGCGCCACCTATGCGCTATAGCGTAATACAGCGCCACTATGCGCTCAGTCTCAAAACTTAATGACTGTATCACGTAATGTATTTATATGTGTAAACATATATTTAGCTTTACTTATGTTTACTTCCAGTCCTAATTTCTTAGTGTAACTATTCAATATATCGTTAAATAAAAATTACACCAATGTACTGAACCGAAAGTGCGTTTTTCGGCTCATTACTGCAGCGTCGTTATCCTCCCTAGACTGTGAGATTCATGAACTATGCCAATATTCCTTTCTCTATGCATCTACCCCCGCTCTCCTTCTTTACCTCTCCTGGTGCGCTGTTCCTACGGCGCATCTCCCCTCTACCTCGGAACCTTCAAATACGTTATGCACAGCGAGAACGTTATCATTCAATCATTCATTCTTCATTTATTCATCTGTCCAGTCCGGGATGGGATCGGTCTTTTAAGTGGACAATGTCGTCTGGAGCCGCAAAATGGCGGAATTTATGTTGGTCCTGAAGACCGGGAAGAAGCCACCCTGGCTTGGACTCTAGCATGAGTGTGGTATGTGGTATGATGTGGTTTTTGTCCTGTAGAAGTATTATCATTTATTTATTCACTTTATATTTCTTTGAATGATCAAATGTTTATCTTGGTTATGTTTTTACTTCAGACTACTTGTTTACATTAATATCATTTTTATAAATTAATGTTCTAATGATTTATGTGCACGTAGTTGTTTAGATATCCTATTCGGAAACTCACTCAGTTAGGAGATCATTCCAGCTCCCTTTATTTTTCTGTCTAGCTTTCTTGATTGATTGATAATTATAGTGAAAACATTCTTATTTAAAGTCACTCTGTGGATTTGAGAACTATTATTGATTTATGTTAATACGCCTAGGAAAGAAAGATGAATCAATCCTTGCCTTCTAGTGGCCCGGGGCAAGTAGTTTTGTGATTAATAACCTTGGAGGTAATCAGATCTACGTTAATAGAAGCAACAGAAACAAAACACGATCCATATTAATGGTGGCGAGTAGTGAGGTTACCGCCCCCACAGTACTACTACAGAAAATGAGTGACGATAGATATAACCAAAAATCTTAGACGCGATTTGAGCTATGATGTAACGCATCTATAGAAAATACGATTATTTGGAGGATACGAATTTCAACGGCAAATAAAATGTCAATAACAGGATTACAGTGCAAACAAAAAAGCTTTTTCGAAGAAGAATATCTGAAGTAACTGAAATCTAAAAGAGAAAAAATATCAAGGATGAGGTAAATATGTCTACAACAGAGAAAGTTTGGTTACAGAATAACAACATTGCACTGGACAGGGGCAGCAAAGTATTAAAGAAGATGAAACAAAGGGCTACCGGAGGATCGATATGTTCAATACTTGTCCATTATTGATGTGCCACTCGACCGATAGAAATACACTCACGCCATCTTGCTGGTTCACTGGCTTTATTATATACACAAAACCTGCTACACTTTCCACAATCAATTTTCACTTGTTCGCTTTGTTTATTCATTAAATCCGTTCTAAGCTAATAATACATTGCGAAACATGATTCCTAGTTCATTTATTTCAGAATCAGTAAGCCGAACTATCTATACCAGGAACGACAAATGCGGCCCTGTGCAGGCGGCTATGAAATTATTTTTTGGGTGAATAATAAATATTATTAAAGGCCAAATTCTGGTGATACCTGCTATTATCCAATGCAGAGACTTTTGATGCCCCAACTCCTTCAAAAAACGTTTAAACTGAAAATATATAAAAACTATTATTCTACCAGTTATATTATATGGGTGCGAAACATGGACTCTTACTTTAAGGGAGGAAGGAGATTACGAGTATTTGGAAATAAAGTTCTTAGGACAATTTTGGACCAAAGAGAGATGAACAGACAGGTGAATGGAGAAGACTCCTTAACAATGAACTACATGGTCTTTATAGGAAGCCAGATATAATAAGAACAGTCAAGTCTCGTAGACTGCGATGGGCAGGACATGTTGCGCGTATGGGAATTAAAAACGTGCATGAAAGCTTCTTGTAGGAAAACCAGAGGCAATACGCCCAGTTGGTAGACCAAGAACAAGGTGGGAGAATAATATTAACTATGGTTTGAGGGAAGTAGATTATACAGGGATGATTGGAAAAATTAGCTAAGAATAGGGAAGTATGGAGAGAGCCTATGTCCGCGCGGCCATGAACTACGGGTTCGATAGTGCCAGTGAGTGAATAAGTAAGTAAGTAAGTAAGTAAGTAAGTAAGCAAGCAAGTAAGTAAGTAAGTAAGCAAGCAAGTAAGTAAGTAAGTAAGTAAGTAAGTAAGTATGCACGCGCGGGTTCCAAGGCTAAGCCTTTTAGCCTCGCTAATTTTGAATTAGTAGTCCGAAGTATTAATTGTCAAAATGTGTAAATAACTGTGTGAGTGGTTTTGTTATTAGTTAATTCGAAGTTGTGAGTAGCACTGATATTATGGTACTAGTAGTAAAATTGTGTTTGAAATGTGTGTTCAGTCCGAAGAAACGAAGTCGGTCCTCTCGCAGGGGGGGTATGATGTAGGTGTTTAAGTTATAGTGTTTTATAGTTGTGTGCTTAATTTTAGTGATTTATAACTTGGTTTTATATATATATAACCAACCGCTGTGGTCTCGAGGTAGCGCGCTGCCGTTTCACAGGCAACGGCCCGGATTCGATTCCCGGTTCGGGGCAGGCTTTTCTGGGCGAGGGTTTTTCGATGTTTTTCCTAGCCCGTAAGACAAAATCTCAGGTAGTTTAGGGTCCAATGATCCCCGAAAATCATCCGGCCATCATTATTATCATCATGATCATTCACCGGTGTGGAAAGCTACGGGAAGCTACACCACACCTATAATTCGCTAGTTAAAGCTGCAAAGCATAGCATGAAAATATATATTGATGTGTTTGGTGCAAATTAAGTATTTATATGTTTGGTTTGCTGTGTGTTATTATTTTGCGAGTGGGGATGACGATCTGTCCCCGGGTTCGTATTCGCACTTCAGAATTCTGAGTGATAAGTGTCATGGCGGACAGTGAGTAGTGAATATACTGGTCGCTCGTGTTTTTGCACAGTTTTCAGCAGGTGATTGTTTGTGTTTTACAGGTAGTATAGGATATTTTGAAATTATTTGTGTGTACATTTATTCTGTAATAATGGCGCCACGCAAAACAAAGAATTCCGACGAGAATAAAGAAGAAATGACAAAGCGTGTGATGCAGGAATGTTTGAGGGACCCTGCCATGTTGCAGCTGCTAAAGGACTCGGTGCGTGAGGCTATAGTGAGTGAGTTGAAAACAACCATAGATCGGAACACTGAGGTCATTAAACAGTTGGAGCTGTCGTTACAGGAAAGGGATACTAAAATAATGAAACTAGAACAACTGTTGTGCGAAAAAACTGATTCCCTTGAACAGTACCAACGCCGCCAATGCTTACGTATCTTTGGCATCCCGGAGATGGACGCTGAGGATACAGACAAAATAGCTATCGATGTGGCGTCTAAAATAGGTATTAAATTGGAAACATGCGATATAGATAGGAGTCATCGTGTGGGGAGAAAGGCGGACCGGCCACGGCCGGTTATCGTCAAATTCGTAAGCTATCGGAAAAGGAGAGAGGTTTTCCAGAACAAAAAACAGCTGAAAGGGAGTGGTGTTACAATTAGGGAAGACTTAACTCAAATGAGGTATAAGCTATTAAAAGAATGCATCACCAAATATGGTGTAACAAATGTGTGGACAATTGACGGAGCAATCCATGTTAAAGAAGGAGATAACAAACGCATCATTCTCCGGGCCTCAGAAATATAATTAGTGCAAACACGGCCAGTGAATAACCGACAGTTATCACTTTAAACATTTTATTAATAGTACATAAAATTAAGATATTCTTAGTGACGTGATACCAAGTTTAGTTTGTAAGTTTGTTGAAATATTTTACGACCATTTTTCGTTTAAATGATGATTTTCCTTTGACAGTCTTTGACAGGCTACAGGACAATAACCTTCCCACTCCCCTTCTCGACCCCACTACTTCAAGGAATGCTTTAGAAATAGCTTTGTCCACATACCCTACTTCCTTGCAGGTAGCCCATTTCAATGCTCAGAGTATTACTGCACATATAGATGAGATCAGAACTATTTTCTTCTCTTTAAATATTCATGCTCTTCTCATATCCGAAACGTGGCTAAATCCCACCATTACCTCTTCTTTAATTGACATGGATGGTTATACTTTTCTTAGACACGATCGTGTTTACAGTCGCGGGGGCGGTATTGGAGCCTTCGTTAGAACAGACCTTACTCCTAAAATTGTGTATCTATCTAATAACGAACCATCTGCCGAAATTATGTTCATAGAAATATTTGTCAGTTTCAAAAAATGTCTTCTCTGTGTAGTATACCAACCTCCTAAAATAAAAGCCATCGCTGAAATTGAGTCCACTTTACAAAACGCGCGAATACAATATGAACACGTTATCGTTATGGGCGACTTTAATATAAATATACTAGACACTGATAACAGACATACACAACAACTGATGGCTACGTTCCAGGCTTGTGATATGACACTCCTACCCCTACGACCTACACATCACACTCATCACTCTGAGACGTTACTTGACTTAATTGCAACTAATAATCCAGACAGAGTACTTACTCACGGGCAACTGCCAGCCCCGGGAATATCAGCACATGATATTATATTCTTAGCATATTCACTGCAGTGCCCTAAACCGACTCGAAAGACTATTACGTATAGAGACTTAAAACATATAGACAATGCAACCCTAATTGAAGAAGCTATGCAGATGCCGTGGCATTCAATATGGACGCTGCATTCTGTAGATGAAAAAGTTGAGACACTAAATGACTTTATACTACAATTATACAACAGACATGCCCCACCAAAAACTAAACTCGTGAAACGACGCCCTGCACCCTGGATGACTCTTTCAATTCGTAACTTGATGACTGATAGAGACGCAGCACATAAGAAATATAGACTCAACAAAACAGACACAAGTCTCACTCAATATAAACAGTTACGTAACAAGACAAATCAAGCTATAAGAAACGCCAAACTTAGACATTTATACAACCTAACAAATACCAATACTTCAGAAATCTGGAAAAACTTGAATAGAATGGGAATTGGGAGAAAAGACACACAGGTAGACAAATTACCTGTTTCCCTGGACACACTCAATAATCACTTCACAGGTATAACTACTACTCCAAAGGATAAAGAACAAACAATAAATGAATTATCACTGACAAATCAACCCGACAGAGAACATTTCCACTTCTCATATGTTACAGACTACGACGTAAAGAAAGCCATCATGCGAATAAAAACCAAAGCAGAAGGAACTGACCGTATAAATATTACTTTACTGAATAAAATAATCGAAGCTATACTACCTACTATAACTCATATTTTTAACTCCTCACTACAAACTTCTACATATCCCTCATTGTGGAAACAAGCCCTCGTACGTCCACTGCCTAAAGTTAAAACGCCCTCAACCCCGAACGACTTTCGACCCATTAGCATTTTACCTACTCTTTCAAAAGCTCTGGAACGATTAGTCCATAAACAACTGACTGAATACCTAAATGATTACAACCTTCTAGATCAATTTCAGTCAGGCTTCAGGACAGGACACAATACAAATACTGCTCTACTAAATATTTGCGAAGACATACGCGAAGCTGCTGATAATCGAAAACTTACCATTCTTACATTACTGGACTTTAGTAAAGCATTCGACACGGTAGACTTGGACTTATTGTTGCATAAACTTAAAAACCTCTTACTCTCTGATAGTGCCACGAAATGGTTCAATTCCTACCTTCATGAGCGCCAGCAATCTGTTATAGGAAATCATACATTATGTTCTTCTTGGTCCTTCCGTAAAGCTGGGGTTCCACAGGGTTCGGTACTTGGACCTTTGCTTTTTTCAATCTACATAAATGACATATCTAACTCCCTAAAGCATTGCAAACATAATTTATTTGCAGACGACATGCAAATCTACATCCACACAGACAAATATTCACTAAATGACGCTGTTGCCAAAATTAACGAGGATCTTGACTCACTAATGACTTGGACAGTTAAATATGGACTGCAATTAAATCCTACAAAGTCACAATCAATCATTATGGGTCATCAGAGACTATTATCTACAATTAACCTAAACACAGTTTCGCATGTGTCACTAAACGGAGTTCAAATCCCTTATAGTGAGACAGTAAAAATTCTAGGAGTATTTATTGACAAAAACTTAAATTGGAATACACAAATAAACCATACATGCAAAACAGTCTTCTCAATAATACATTCATTAAATCGTGTACGAAATTGTTTGCCATTCGCCCTTAGGAAAATGTTAGTAGAAACACTTGCAATGCCCCATTTTGATTATTGTGACACTCTTTTTACAGACTTAAATATTATTTCCACTCAAAGACTTCAACGTGTTCATAATTCTTGCGCACGTTTTATTTGTGGTATTCGCAAATTTGACCATGTTACACCGTCCCTGGAACAATTATCGTGGTTTCGTCTAAGAGATCGTAGAACTGTCCATTCCCTATCCCTTCTCTATAAAATACTTCACACATCATCGCCTAATTATTTATCACGCCGCTTCATCAGACTATCCGACACACATAATCTTGACACTCGATCCCATCAGCACATTGTCCTTTATATCCCGCCTCATCACACTGTATATTATTCATTATCTTTTACGGTGTCACTTACCAAAACATGGAATTCCCTTCCACCCTATGTCAGAGACTGTCAAACTATAACATCCTTCAAAAACAAACTAAAGAATTATTTAATAACAAACTGACTTATACACCTCACTGATAGTATTCTTTTAGCAATATTAATATATTTAATTATTTATGTAAATAATATTAAGAATAACAAATATTTTTATTTGTTTTGTTTTAAATATTGTATAATCGTAAAATTAGTTTTCTATATCTCATTATTTTCCTGTTTTTTATATACACTAGACAGGGACAATTTAATATGTCTTGCTTGTATACATTTTATTATTAGTTTTAGTCTTAATTTTAACTAATATTAACTGGTTGTATTATAGATCGTAATATGTATATTAGATATTATCTTTTGATCAAATTTTTACTTAGTGTTTAATATTAGAGTTAATTAAGATTGTTATATTCTTATGTAATATATGTTTGTCCTGGTGAGTGGAAGAGAATGCCACATGGCCTTAACTCCACCAGGCTAAATAAATAAATAAATAAATAAATAAATAAAAATAACAGTCCCACCACGTGAAGGTAGATGGAAGGGTTGGGTAGAGAGAGGCTATATTTTGCGCTATTTGGAGCATGCGGAGAAGAGACCCTCAATAATAACAGTGTATTATTCAGGCAATACTGCACTTATAATAAACTAAAGGTAATGAACGCCTTCTTCAATAAGAAAGAATATATAAATACACGTGGAGTAATAGAAGTCACTCTTCAATTATTGACTATGTATTGGCAATGTAAAAGCAGCTAAATCGATACAAGATATACGAATTTATAGGGAATGTGACATATACAGCGACCATTACTTGCTGATGGCAAAAATAGTCTTGTTTGCTAGATGGAAAAAAATATAAAAAGCAATAGAACTAACCTATCAAGTAAAGTAGACAGTACAAGATTTAAAATAAGATTGTTAAAAATCAATCAATTAGACATTTATATCAACAGAGACTTAACCATAATATAATAAATGTTCTAACTGTACATGATGTGACAAAAGAATGGGAAAACATACACAGTTGTATTATTAAAGCAGACCAAGAAGCGATTGGTAAACAAAAGATTTGGAAAAGAAAACGAGGACTTAAAATATGGAACTCTGATATCGGAAACGCTATTCGTGAAAAACGAAAAACAGTTTGCATTTTCTTACAAAAAAGATGACGAATCAAGACAAAAATATATACAGGCAAGGAATTATGCTAAATCGCTAGTGCAGAGAGCACATAGAGAGAGTTGGGAGAAATTTATAGGAGACGTTGAATATGATGTATATGGCAGGCAAGATTTTGCATTTAAAATACTAAGATATATATAAATAAATCAGAGAAAGATACAGCCCAATATAAATGTTATTGAACCAAAAGCATGGTTTGAACATTATAAACAGTTGCGGTTTAATGAGATTGAACAATCTCACACTCCAGTAAATAATATATTGAAGGATGCGATTTAATCACATTGGTTGAATTAGAAACGTAAATAAGAAGTTGAAGTGCAGAAAATTACCTGGGCCTGATAATATAAATGCAGAACTTTTGAAATACGGAGGTTTGTTATTAAAATAAAGATTATTACACATCTTTAATATGTGTTGGATAACAGAGAATTTCCAAAACATGGCTCATTGCAAATGTTATATCAATTTTTAAAAAAGGAGATAGAGATAAAACAAGTGATAGAGGAATCAGTATTTTCAACTCTGTGTAAAAATATATGCAGTATATTACTTAATAGATTAAAACCGATAGCAGTTTCATTGCTTTTAGAAGAATAGAATGCTTTTAGACAAGGAAGGTCCTGCTCTGACAATATATTCATATGATAATAGAAAAGAGACGAGAATTCAATTAACCCACATATTTAGCTTTGTTGATCTTGAAAAAGCCTTTGATTAGGTGATAATAAAAAAATGTGGGAAATAATGAAGGCAAGAGCGTACCCGGCTCAAGTTATAGAAGGAATAAAAAGTATTTATAATGGCACGAAATTATCCTTAATTTAGATAATTATTCCAGAGATGAAATTTTAATAAATCAGGGAGTTCGACAAGGCTGTACATTATCACCTACATTGTTTTAATATATTTTTTGACGAGGTCATACGAAAATGAAAAAAATCAAGTCCAATAGGAATACAAATTAATAAGGAAACGTATATGAATATTTTAATTTCTTCAGACGATCTGGAAATTATACAGAAATCAGAGGATGATTTACAAAGAGTCATTTACACGTTGAATCAATTAGAACTCTATTATAATCTCAAAATCTCAACTTCAAAAACTAAAATTATGGCTTTTCAGGGCAATGTGCCAGTCAGAGCAAAAATAGTAATCAATAATGAAATAATAGAAGAGATAGCACACTTCAACCATCTTGGTTCAGATATAACATATAGCTATGATTGGGATATACATAATAAATTAAACCGATATCAAATGATGTGTGGCACCATAAGAAGAACCCTCCGAAAGACTCGAAGAGAAACTCAGTTCAGGTTTTATAAAATTATGGTTGTTCCTGTTCTTTTATATGGATCTGAATCTTGGGTACTTACAAAAAAAGATATCTCACACATTCAAGCCACTGAAATGACATTTTTAAGATCCGTGAAAGGATGTACACGCATGAATAGATTGCACAATGAATCAATAAGAAATGAACTGGAGATATTTTCAATACTCAAACTACAAGAGCACAAATACCAACGAACAGAACATTTAGACAGAACGGACAATAAAACAAGATTACCCAAAACGATCAACACCTACAAACCACATGGAAAAAGATCATTGGGACAGCCAAGGAAACGATGGACTTCAGACCGGAACAGGTCGCATTGACCTAATCCTGGAAAGGAAGATGAAGAAGAAGGATGACGATGGTCACCCATCCACCAACCATGAATGGTCACCCATCCTCCGTCGCCAGGCTCGGTGTTAATTTTCACCGAGGGTCCGGATCCTCGGCTGGCGGATGAAGGCAATGGGGTTAGAGGATATGTAGTTTCCGGTACTATTAAGTGAAGTCTGAACTTAGAAAAGTTTTCTTGGTTTTTCCGAAGTCACGTAACCCCCTGGAATATAAATAACTTAGAAAATTTTAAGCCGAACGAGTTGCTCTTATGGTTATATCTGGGACTCATATTCGAGATCTAGGTCAAACCCGTGGTTAACCAATTGATTGTTATTATTCGTGGTTTTCCTCAGTTGTCAAAATGTTTGATCAGAAGTTCATTAACACTAAACATTTCCATCAGTCCTACGCAATAGCCCAGTGCTTTAGAGCATCATTCCTTGCTGCAAAGCCATGTGACTTGCAATGGTTTAAGTTTTCATGAGGGAAGGTTATTCTCACGGAATTTCAGTCGATTTGAGACCTAGCCCTTTATAAATAATTAAAAATATTAATTGGATACAAGAATATTAATAAAGGAAGAATATTGTATCTCAATTAATTAATTATTTAATTTCATCATAATTTATTTTATTTGTTTATTTAGCCTGATGGAGTTAAGGCAATGTGGCCTTCTCTTCCACTCACCAGGACAAACATACGTTACACTTAAATACAAAAAAAATACTGTAATATTACATACTCGTCAATGAATTATCTAATCAAACTGAATTATAATAAAAATAATATATAATAATACAAAAAAAATTAAAGATGAATAAAATTAAAACTAAAAAAAGAATATAATTATACACCAAGGGAATACCAGTTCGAATCTACTATTATCACTATTTCACAGTGGATTACATATCAATAAAAATCACGACACACAACAGATACAAAGAACTTACTGGATATAATCGTGTTTTCTACATGCAATATGAACTTGGATATCCAAGTAAAATAAAATCGTCTAAAAATTAAAGTGGGCTTGTTATCTGTATGCTGTGTATGCAATATTGATCTATGAAACGTGAGCTTGGTAATGAAATTGTTTTAGTTTCAAGTCGACACAAAGACTTAAGTCTTGTTCTTCCACATAATATTATATAAACCTAGATACTGCGTCGATGTAAAGCAAGAACCGTGCTAATGGACTATCTCGCATCTCCAGAATCCAATTTCCAACAGCTGCCATAATATATTTAAAACTTAAGTTTCACATCTACTGCATAATCTGCAAATTACACCCTGTTCTACATTTAGCCACTTATAAAAATTATTCATAAAAATCTTATGTAAAGAATATAAATAAATCTTATGTAAAGAATATAAATAAAACATAGTATATCAACAAATAAAACAAATATACGTTTATCTAGATTACATGCAAAATAAATATCGCCTAACATGTTTTGATCTTCAGATATCGTCCATAAAACAATTTTCTCAAAACTTACAACTCTGGTAATTTGATTTGTGGACGACTATTTCTATCTTAAATTATTTCTAGATTTTTGTTATCACTTCCTTTTTATGTGGTGTGGTTTACCAAGATTTTAAATCTGACATATCCTTTAGGCCTACTGTTTATCTAAATATTACATAGGCCTAATGATTTATTATGTTCTCATATTTTCTAAGTAATTTTGTGAATTAATGCTCATTCTTGAACTGTGATACTATTTGAATTTCATGTAAAATATAGTTTTGATAAAATATTAAACTGGTATTTGTGGTTCAAAACCGTAATTGTAACCATTGATCTTTTATTTCTTTATATACTCGTACAATTCTCTATCACAAGAGGCAGCGGGACAACACTCGCATGCCAACTTATGGCGTATATATACATACATACTACCCCGTGTATATGTATGTGTGTGAGTGTGTCTATTTAAGTTATGTTCGGACTTCGAAAGATTACATTTATTGATAAGTGAGTGGGAAATAATTTATCTAATAAGGGAACCTTCAACCATTCCATGCTAAACCCTACCTTGAAATTTCTTCCAGATAACCGTTGTGATAAAAAAAATGCCGTGTTCAAAAAAATTATCTGTCGCTTTTAACTACAAGACACTAAAATCCAGCACCAAATCTCTCTTCTAAACTACAGAGTAGTAACAACTCTTGACATGGCGAATTAGATAATCCTGAAAACCTGTCTTCCGCAGCGTCCCGCTTCAGTCCATTCCGTTCTACTCAAGGAGGGATGCCCATCCGTTCGCACCATTTACTAAGTATGGAATCTCCACAATTTTTAAAATAAAATCTGTATCATAAGGTAACATATTAGTTGAGAAGATCTAACAATATATATATATTCCTAAATTCAAACCTTGAAAGATTGGCATGCTATCAGTTAATGTAAATCCAGAAAAAATGGATAAATGTGAGTAAATTTCTGGACAATACGCGGAAATAGAACAACTCTCATTCTAGAATAAATGTACGCAAAGTGTAATAGCATCAATACTTAATAACTTTAAGTAACCTACTTAATATATAATGTAATTCTATTGTTACCTATTATGCTATTTGTTCTATTTTATATTATAACTAGACATTATTTTAATTGATATGGACTGTCAACAACACGCGCTGCTTTGTTGCCCGTTCGACCCTTATTTATAAATAACACATAAAACGCCGAAAATAAGAACAACACTCATTCATGAATAAACAAATACGTTAGCAAATTGTAATATCATTCTTAATAATCCTACATAACCAAATTAATATATAATGTAATTCTGTTGTTACCTATTATGCTATTTGTTCCATTTTATATTATTACTAGACATTATTTTAATTGATATGGACTGTAAACAACACATGCGGCTTTGTTGCCCGTTCGACCCTTATTTATAAATAACACTTTAAACGCGGAAAATAAGAACAACACTCATTCGTGAATAAACAAATACGTTAGCAAATTGTAATATCATTCTTAATAATCCTACATAACCAAATAATACATAATGTAATTCTGTTGTTACCTATTATTGCTATTTGTTCTATTTTATATTATTACTAGACATTATTTTAATTGATATGGACTGTAAACAACACGTGTGGCTTTGTTGCCCGTTCGACCCTTATTTATAAATAACACTTTAAACGCGGAAAATAAGAACAACACCCATTCGTGAATAACAAATACGTTAGCAAATTGTAATATCATTCTTAATAATCCTACATAACCAATTAATATATAATGTAATTCTATTGTTACTATTATGCTATTTGTTCTATTTTATATTATTACTAGACATTATTTTAATTGATATGGACTGTAACAACACGTGTGGCTTTGTTGCCCGTTCGACCCTTATTTATAAATAACACTTTAAACGCGGAAAATAAGAACAACACCCATTCCTGAATAAACAAATACGTTAGCAAATTGTAATATCATTCTTAATAATCCTACATAACCAAATTAATATATAATGTAATTCTATTGTTACCTATTATGCTATTTGTTCTATTTTATATTATTACTAGACATTATTTTAATTGATATGGACTGTAAACAACACGTGTGGCTTTGTTGCCCGTTCGACCCTTATTTATAAGTGTTATCACTTTAAATGCGGAAAATAAGAACAACACCCATTCGTGAATAAACAAATACGTTAGCAAATGTAATATCATTCTTATAATCCTACATAACCAAATTAATATATAATGTAATTCTATTGTTACCTATTATGCTATTGTTCTATTTTATATTATTATAGACATTATTTTAATTGATATGGACTGTAAACAACACGTGTGGCTTTGTTGCCCGTTCGACCCTTATTTATAAATAACACTTTAAACGCGGAAAATAAGAACAACACCCATTCGTGAATAAACAAAATACGTTAGCAAATTGTAATATCATTCTTAATAATCCTACATAACCACATTAATATATAATGTAATTCTATTGTTACCTATTATGCTATTTGTTCTATTTTATATTATTACTAGACATTATTTTAATTGATATGGACTGTAAACAACACGTGTGGCTTTGTTGCCCGTTCGACCCTTATTTATAAATAACACTTTAAACGCGGAAAATAAGAACAACACCCATTCGTGAATAAACAAATACGTTAGCAAATTGTAATATCATTCTTAATAATCCTACATAACCAAATTAATATATAATGTAATTCTATTGTTACCTATTATGCTATTTGTTCTATTTTATATTATTACTAGACATATTTTAATTGATATGGACTGTAAACAACACGTGCGGCTTGTTGCCCGTTCGACCCTTATTTATAAATAACACTTTAAACGCGGAAAATAAGAACAACACTCATTCGTGAATAAACAAATACGTTAGCAAATTGTAATATCATTCTTAATAATCCTACATAACCAAATTAATATACAATGTAATTCTATTGTTACCTATTATGCTATTTGTTCTATTTTATATTATTACTAGACATTATTTTAATTGATATGGACTGTAAACAACACGTGCGGCTTTGTTGCCCGTTCGACCCTTATTTATAAATAACACTTTGCTCGTGCGACATATTGTAATTATTGTAAATATCTTACTTTTTGTCTAATAGTCCTACTATACTACTCTAAAAAAAACAATTAAAACGGAAAATAAGAAACAACACTCATTTCGTGAATAAACAAAACGTTAGCAAATTGTAATATCATTCTTAATAATCCTACATAACCAAATTAATGTATAATGTAGTTGTATTTTTATGTAATTGTAAATTATGTTTTTTAAGTTTATATTATTACCAAAATTAACTTATTGTAAACGGACTGTAAACAGCACGTAGGGCTTACTGCCTGTGCGACCCATATTTGTAAATAATATTATATGTAACTTACTTTTAGTCTAATAAGTCCTACTTTACCGTATAATGAAAGAAAACTTAGTAGCTTACATACTACCCTGAATTTTGATTGGTCTCATTCTTCTACTGCGGGGACTGGGTGATTCCCTAGTGAGAAGTCCCTTAACCAATAAATGTAGTTTACGCTTTTTTTCCTTATCAGGATGAGTCTAAATTCCCCTTACAGGGTTGAGGACTTGTAGTAGGGATCAAGACAATTAAGTTTAGCATAGAAACTCGTGTTCGGAAACGTGCAGATTTTCCGCTACACGCAAAATCAACTCTCACGTTTTTTCGGCGCTACTCACTAGGATAGTCTTGACTAGGGTAGTTCATATGTCATTCCAGCTCACCTGATGTTCCATGTTCACTGCAAGTTTGTTTGCGTGCTATTCAGCTCAGTTTGTGATCCGCCAGAGACGTTTTCACCTGCACAATACAGTAGTAATCCTTCACGACAGTACACAGCAGAAATCAACGTGTACGTACTTGATTGGTAACTGTGTTGCTGTTGGTCCATGCATAAACATTTGCAGAATACACAGACATGATGTTATTGTACGGCGAAGCTCGGTGCAATGGCAGGTCCGATTGCTTGGCCTGCACGTTCTCCCGACTTGACCCCGCTAGACTACTACCTGTGAAATCACAATAAAACCTTAATTTACGATACCCCTGTAGGATCCGAGGAAGACCTACTAGCACGAGATATTGGCTGCGGCGGATGTTGGAGACCAGGGAATGGTGATCGTGTGTAAGAGAACTGGTAACGGAGGTAACCGCCATCTGTATTGAAGCCGTTGGTCGTCAGATCGAGCCCTTATAAGTGGTTCCAGACGACATGCACGCAGGAGTCGGATAGAACGCATGTGTTCTAGTGGTACTTTTGTGTGTAACGGAAAAACGGTACATTTCCGGACATGGGTTCCTATGCTAAATTTAATTGTCTCGGTTCCCTCTATATGTCATCAATGTCTGTAAGGGAATTAAGATTCATCCTGTATATATGTCACGTGGTTAGCATTACCGGCCCAATTAGACATCTAGTAGGCAACTGAAGTATTAATGTTGATAAAAGTCGGTAAATTATTATTAAAACATAGGTTTCTTTTTCAGGCTTAGCAAATGGGGTTAAAATAATTCCAACGTTCTTTTAAATGTGTTTCGTAGGGAAATTGGTGATTTTTGATAAAATAAATAATAAATCTGTCTTGTGAATTAAGTATTTTTGTAAAGTAGTTAAATGCCCTTAACGTCTCCGATCTTCAAAAGTTTTTTTTTTAAATTGTTTCATTTGAAAACATAGTATATGTTTCTCTATCGTAGCTAGTTACAACATTCTTTAGAGAGAAGATTGTTTTGGGTTTACAGATTTATGATTCATCAGATGGTATAAAACCATTCTTTGCGTTTTGTATCAATATTTTGACATTAAGTAAACCAAGACTCATCTTCTGTTTAAGCAAGATATACTTAACATATACTTAGCATCTGTTCACTTTTAGTGTAAGATTTTCAAATATTAATTAAGACGTAGTTGTATAAATTTCGTAGCAGAAATCATACTCAGTTTTGCTATTTGTGTTTTTGACTGTAGATTAAGTTATTTATTACTTATTTGATTTCATTCACATCTTTGCTTCAAACATGACACTGTCTTTTTCTAACAAATCACTATAATACTTTTTAACGTTATAATTGAACCTCCTACCCTGAGTCCAAGTCTGAAAATTTTGAGACTGCAAAAGAAGTCCGGATAAAGAGACCTTTGTGCAATATTTTACCGACATTACCTAATAATATCTTAGTTACCCACTAGATGTCTCACCTAGGCGATATGCCGACCCCATATCACTCTTTGACATCTATGGGTAAATAAGCACAACTAAATTATCCTGGTTTAAAACACTCCCATTACGGAGCACCCTAAATCCACACACAGGGGTCTAAGGGGTTAAAAGACAGATTCAAAATTTCACGATATTGAAACGGAGTCGAAATTTACACGAATGAAATCTATGTAAAATGTCGCATAAGTGTTTTCCAAATCCATCCGCTTTACTTTTCTTGTTTCGGACTCCCCGCTATATAGATATATGGCGTTATTGTGCGTTTTTTTACACGCTTTATATTAGCTTGACCTGCATCTATCTATTTATCTATGTGACAGAATCTTTCAACGCGATTTTCACCCACTTAAAATCATTGGATCGACTTGAAACTTTGTATAATTGTAAAGGACCCGTGACAATACAATAACTTCAATTTTTCTAAAATCCTGGCCAGAATCATCAAAAATCCAAAAAAGTGTCTTTGTATCTATGTAACGGAATCTTTGAACACGATTTTATCACCCACTTAGAAACATTGGATCGACTTGAAACTTTGTATCCTTGTAAAGGGCCCGTGACAAATACGAATAATTTCATATTTTGTTATAAAATCCTGAATAGAATAACAGAAAATCAAAATATGAAAACTGGTATAATAGGTTGCGGACTTGTCGACTTTTTAGTCAATCGTTGTAAGAGCTCAGTTGGTAGAGCGGTGAACTGTAGTGGGTATATAATTTCAGTAATCCATAGGTCGCTGGTTCAAATCCGGCTGGGAGGAATTTTTTAGAAGAGTATTACTTTTAGCTCATATTACAATAGAATCGAATTTAAAGATATTTACATTTTTTATCTTATTCCGTAAAATATTAAAACTAAAAAATAAAAAATAAATAATGGTTTTAAAAAACTAAAACAACTCGCTTTAATTGGAAAACCGAACTAAAAAATGAAAAATAATTGTAATTTTCCAACACGCTTGGGATAAAATTAAGAGTGGTCGAATACAAAAAATTAATCTCCCAACACATATGAATAAAATAGATTTATCACAAAAGAAAATAATTTTACCATCAAGAGCGTGGAGTGATTTTCATGATTTTTACATTTTCTTCTTAGAGACTTACTTTTACCAATATATGGTATTATTAATATATTAATGGTATAAAGCACCCCAGCTTTTGATGGTAAAATGATTTTCTTTTTGTTGATAACTCTAGTTTATATTCTGTATGTGTGGAGATGGCTTTTTTTTTTTGTTTGATCACTTAAATTTTATTCCAAGCGTGTTGGAAATTAAAATTGTTTTTCATTTTTTAGTTTCGCTTTTCTAATATACAGCGTGTTGTTTTAGTTTTTTTTTTAAACTATTATTTATTTTATTTACGCACCACTTGTATTGTGGTACATAGGGAAGTAGGAAGTGTATATGCAAGAGTTTGTGGATAGAGTGTATTGTGTGATGTATGATGAAAATAAGGAGAAGGTGAACCGGTGCCGGCATGTTAGTCTGCCTCCTGTCGAAAATATCAAGATGACTGTCAGGTTTAAAGTCCCCATGGGAAGGACGAATCGCTAGCAACAGTATCGCATATGCTCTCAACATTTATACATTGCGGAGAGGTTACAAATTTCATCCAGATACTTGGTACACAATCTTGCGATTAAAAATTGGACACCCACTAAACCCTATAGCCCTGAGACTGAAAATGTTTACATAAAAATGTCCTAACCCAATAATGATCCGCACCCCGGACTCGGTAGTAAAGAAGCATGCACTCTACCATCTGTATACAAATCTAATGAGTAATGAAGAAAGTAAATAGAATGCAAGTAAGTTTCTATTGCAAACAGTGGGAGGCGTTCAACCATGATTGAAAGGAAGAGAACACACGGTGATACTTTCCCCCATTGCTGCCCTAAACGAGAGTCAACACAACAACACTAACTCTAACTCGCTGGCTCATATCGAACCCCTAGGTTCATGGAAGCGCGGACATAACCTCTCCATACATTCCTAGTCCTCAGTTAATATTTTCCAATCATCCCCTGTATAATCTACATCCCTCAAATCACGGTTAATGTTTTCTCCCACCTCTTCCTTCTGGTTTCCTATAAAAGTATCCGTGCACCTTTCTCATTCCCCATTCGTGCCAACATGTCCTGTCCACCCAGTATATGGAGACTTAACTGTTCCTATTAATCTGGTTTCCTATAATATACATGTAGCACACTATTATCTAGTTTATCTCCATTCACTTGTCTGTTCCTCTCTTTTTTGGCCAAACATCTTTCTAGAACTTTATTCTCAAATACTCGCAATCCTCTTTTCCCCTCCTTCCTCCTTAAAGTAAGAGTCCATGGTTCGCATTACCACTACAACTATAACTGAGTGAATAAACAGTTTTTTATATATTATTTTTAGTTTCAACGTTTTTTTGAGAAGAAGTTGGGATCAGGACCAAGGAGTCCCGTAATGCATAATAGCATGCATTTCTAGAATTGAAGCGATATGTTTTTTTTTTTTCAACACAATTACTCAAATAGTGTGGATATAAATGTTCAGGTAAAAAAATTGTCCCCTCCTTATATCTCTGATCGCATTACAAATTTATAACATATACGTTGTTAACATACACTATATGTATGAATACTAGTTAAAATTCAACGAATTTATCGAATCTTTGGAGGTTAATTCAGTTCGTAGGCGGCAATGCCAGGACAAGGGGCCAAGTCCCATATAAATGTGACTTATTTCAAATGTTTGTGAGGTCAGACACGTGAGAGGCGTTGGTTCGTAGGCCCTGAAGGGGCGCTGTTATGTACACACAATCTCCATTATACCAGATGTTGTGTTGTCATGCTCTGTGCCCAGAATATTTCCTCCTCCACCACAGCACAACTGCTATATAAAATTGATACTTATAAGTTCATTCAGAAAAACTATCAAGTTTAAACCATGCACTACCTCCTTAATTTGAATTCGTTTACATCTGACTTACTTACTTCTCACTCCTGGCTACTATCGAAACCCGTAGGTTTCATGGCCGCTGCGGATCTCTAGCCGCTCTCCAATACATCTCCATCCTGAATCTAATACTTTCCAATCAGTCCCTGTATAATCTACTTCCCTCATCATAGTGTAATGTTATTCTCCCACCTCGTTCTTGGTCTACCAACTGGGCGTTTTCCCTCTGGCTTTCCCTACAAGAACCTTCCCTGCAAGGCTTTCATTCTCCCATACGTGCTACATGTCTGCCCATCGCAGTCTACGAGACTTAACTATTCTTAATATATCTGGCTTCATAAAGACCAATGTAGTTTCATTGTTAAGTAGTCTTCTCCATTCTCCTGTCTGTTCGTCTCTCTTTGGTCCAAACATTTTCCTAAGTACTTTATTCTCAAATACTTGTAATCTCCTCTCCTCCCTTAAAGTAAGAGTCCATGTTTCGCACCCATATAATATAACTGGTAGAATAATAGTTTTATATATTTTCAGTTTAACGTTTACATCTGACACTTCACACAATTCGCCAAATACCAAAATACTGTGCAGTATGTGTTATATACAAAGGATAATGAAGCAGATGTTTTATCAAATTTCGGAGTTCCTATATTGAACTAATCGACTTTTGTTAATCTCCGATTAATCTTTCTTAATAATAATTATTATTATTACTATTATTATTATTTTATGTACATATTTTCAATGTTTACACATTTTTCTGTGCCTAAAGTTTTATTTTCCTTCTCCACTTGTCTCTATCCATCCACTCAATTTTCTCCAGTCCTCTTGTTCTCATTCCAGTTCTTATTTCATGCATCCAAGTGTTTCGAGGTCTTTCTTTCCTTCTTCTTCCAGGTGGACACCATTCCAATGTTTTTCTGGGTAACCGTTCTTATTGCATTCCTCGTACATGCCTATACCAATTTAGTTTCTTGTATCTTATATAATCTACTATTGAATATCTAATATTCACTTTTTCCTCGTATGACAGTACTTCTTTTTTATGTTGAACATCTTCCTGCTATCCTCAAGAAATCCATTTCCATCGACAAGAGTTTTGTTCTAAGTTTTTGTTGAATTTCCAAACCTCAGCCTCCATAAGTGACAGTACCTCTCACTATAAAATTATATATTTGTAACATATTTTCTGGTTATATGTCTTCCATAAAGACTCCATTCAACATTGCTGTTATTGCTCTACCTTTATTTATTATGTTATTAATATCACTTTCTTTTTTATCCTCTTTATCCACTTTTGCTCCCAGATTCTCAAATTCTTCACATCCTCTAATATACCCCTTCTAATCTTCTATTATTAAATCTTCGGTTTCTGCTGCTCACATCCCACATAATTTTTTTTTTCTAAATTTTATTTTCAAACTCCAGTTATGATATTCGTCCTATAATGTTCTGAACATGAACTCCATGTCTTCATTTTCTTGAGCAATTATTATCTGGTCATTCGCAAACAGCAGTGTATATATTGTATCTGTTGATCCATCTCCAATTGGTACTCCCATTCCTGCACATTTTTTGCCCCAGTTTGACAGTGCTTTAAGTATAAATATCTTAAATTATGTTGGTGATATGCCACAACCTTGACGAAGGCCTTTTGTTACTTTAATTTCTTCTGATACACATTTCCAATTTTAATTTTAGATACTGCATTTTTATATAACATTTTTATTGCATTAATGTCCATATATTCTAATGCTTCCCACAACTTTTGTAAAGGTTAGGTGACATATGCTGTCTCTAAATCCGCAAATGTGAAAAGGAACTTATTTCTTGTTATTAGTCTTTTCAATCAATTGTTTTAACCACAAATGTGGATATCAATTGAGTTGCTCAGTGGAAAAGAGGCACATGCCACAAAATCTGCCAATTGTGAGTTTTTGTTATGGAAGTAGATGCTGCTATCTTGCAATCAATTCCAATAACTATTTGCATGGTGGTATGTGTCTATTCTTTAACAAAGAGCATAATAAAACTTGAAGATTCTGAATTATAGAAATAGTTAGTGGAAAAAGGCACATGCCACCTTCTCTTTCTCTTTTATCTCAAGTGGTTACAGTCAATGTTCCTGATAGGTTGGCAGAAATGAAACTAACCAATCAAAATTATAGCTTCCACTGCCCTCTGGATCTATTAATATTATATATCCAGAGGGCAGTGGTAGTTCTCAAATTACCTACAACATTTCCCAATATGTCTTACATAGATGTTGAGGTTTAAATGCGTTTTCTGAAGAAAAAGGCAAGTTAATAGTAAAAGAAGGATTCATCATGAAAAATAGGGGGAGGATAATGAAAGAAAAGTCTGAGAAGTAGTGTATAAACAATAAGAAAGATTGTGCCAGCAAAGGATTTTGCAAATAGTGGAACTCCGTGTTCCAAACTAATATAATGTGATTTCACAACCACTAATGATTAGTGAAGATAAGAGAGGTTATGCAAAAAAGAGAAAAGATGAAACATAAGTCAAAGGAAGGTTTCATTCAGATACTATGTTCGTGTAACTAATACTAGCGAACTTGAAGTCTGTAGAAAGTACATTTCTAGTAGTCCACGGAATATCAATAAAATGTTTAAGAACTGTTCGGAAAAGTGAAGAATGTGTTAGCAAAGTTCCTGATGATGAAGAAGAGAGTCGATCAACATCAGAAATGTGTGTCCACACACCCACTGAAGATAGAAGAGGCATTATGTGGGGCATATAATAATAATATAAAGGAGCACTCAGAAGAGCATTAGTTTCGAAAGTTTTACGTTCTTTTCCACTGATCACTTGTATTCACTCTTTGCTGTATTCATTAATTGATTTTGTTCTGTTTTTACACTCTGTGATATGATAAAGTTTACACTTATCACCGCACAGTGCACATCCGCAGTCTTCAGTTGGCTGGTGGAATTTTTTATTTTCGCAGACCTTGTGATGAAACGCCATGTTTTTGCTAGTCTGGGTTACAACGTGTCTCAGTGTCTGACATTCTCTTGTCCAGTTATATGTGGGGCATATGCCACTACTTAATTAGCACATATTACCCTGTTCTATTACATAAAGCACTTAATGCTAGGATATTTTCAACTAATATTTAATAATTCAATTGAGTTGGTGTTTACTTGATGAAAATCCATATTTAATTAATTAAATAAAAATAAAACGTAGTTTTGTTTGATTTTCATATTTATTATTTAAATCAAATAAAACTGCGTTTTATTTTTATTTAATTAATAATATTTAATAAGATATTCAATGCATCATCTATTTCAAGATCCTGATTAAAAAATTAAAACATAGTGTCCATATTCCACAAATAAACAACTTTCAGAAATTCCTTGTTTCTGTAAAATAGTTGTCTTGTGGCATGTGCTTCTATTCCACTGGGCAACTCAATTGTAGATCTCCCAGACCTACAGTCTGCCTTTACTTAATTCTCTTTATGTATATAATTTTCTTCCAAATAGTATTTGATAATTTTCCATATATACGGCTAAAAACATTCATTATGGTGATTCCTCTATAATTATTGCCCTTTTTTCTACCTTTCTTATGAATAACTGATATCAACCCAATTTTGGCATTTTACTGATACATCTTCTCCGTTTAGGCATCTTTCGAAAAGACTCTTTAACAATTCAAATAATAATAATAATAATAATAATAATAATAATAATAATAATAATAATAATAATAGCATAATAATAATAGCATAATAATAATAAATATATATATATTGCTATTACTATTATAATTATTATTCATATTACCATTATTCTTATTATTATTATTATTATATTAATCTTTATTAGATTGATAATCCATATACAAATGCTGGGGGACCCGTCATACTGACCACGTCACTCTTCTGCTGGCTGGATGATCGTCTACTTTTGTGATTAATACATTTGGATGTGAGGCCATCTGCTGGCTGGTTCGCTAAGGGCCTGACACTCCATGGAGACTTTTTATCACCATCAACATCATCATTACTATTATTATTTTTTATTATAAAACATTGAATAATGAAAGATAGTGTAGACCATTTTGGCCACACCTCATTGAACAGATGGCAGATGGAAGGACATAAAAATATCTTCTTTTCAAATATAGGGCGCAAAAGTTCGGGCCCAGGTACGATCAGCTTTATTAAAATCAATAGGCCTAGTAATATATTTCAACCAGAAATAGTAATTCTTTGGACCAGTTTCCATAATTTTTGTTTTTCAAATCACAGTAACCTTACATCAGTCCGTTTGGAAGCTACCGTTACATTAGGTCGTTACCGTTAGCTATAACCTAATCATATTACGTTACGAAAATTTACTCATCTCAGCGACGACGGAATTGCCTATTCCGGAAGAATATTCAAGACGATACCGATAGGACAATATTTTTAACCAATACCACTTAAAAGATTAGAAGCACCAGTAGTACTAGGAATTGTTTTGCTTTGTCACTCCTCTTAAAAGTATAAGGTTCTTTGTGGAAAGCACGTCACTGGACTCTGTTTTATGTCAAATTACTAACTTCATTCCAACTTTCCCTTGTACAATTTCTGTTGTTTACAGGGCTGCTGCGCCATGTGAGTTTGTTTTATCTTTTCTTTTTTTCTAGGCAATCCTTGTGGGTTACATTCTAGAACTTTCTTTGGCACACTGTATAGTTCCTCTTCTTAAAAATGTGTCCAATTTCCATTTGCCGATATTTAATCTCCTTCCAGATCACACCATACTGTGATGTTATCTTCTAAATTCCTCTTCATATAATTTTTGGTCACAAATCTCAAATAATCTTAGCATCTATTTATATGCACTTTCAATTTTGTATATAATTCGATTGTTCCATTCCAATCTTACACCCATATAGCAATACACTTTTCACATGCCTATTAAAATAGCCTGAATTAGTTTTAGTTGAGGTTTGTTTACATGTCCATATGGGTGGCAACTGTGAACATACAGCTTTTTATTTTCTAATTCTAGTCTTAATATATTCCTCTGATCCTCTTTTTTTCTTTTTTTTTTTTGATACCATGATTCGTATATACTGGATTCGGCTAGGTGAGTCCTAAAATTGTGTAAAATAAAAAAGGGATAATTAATTTTTCGATCGATTAGGAAAAGCTGTTTGCTTTTACTGTTCCAAACAAGTTTGTCTTTCTTGATCCAAAATAGTGATGAAGTCCTCATTGGTCCAAACGGGATGGCGGTCATAATAACAGATTGTCTTTCTTATGAGACATCTAAATTTAGAATTTAATTGGGCATGTTCATGCCTTGTACACCATTATTAGTAAAACTCAAAATCGTAGTGCATGGATTTTCCTGCTGAGCATATCGACATAGGTTGTGGTCAGTATGTCCCTCTTGTATAGGACGTGGAAATGTACTCTTCACACGATGTCCATTATATATTATCATCGTTTGATCGCCAGTAGGAACAAGTCATTTCATATCCTGAGCTGACTGCAGTTTGGTAGGAAAATTACAACACGCCACGCTCCACGTAATAATCACATACTGATCCCAACTCCCCTTCCTATTTCCCAATAAATGTCACAAGGTCAGATTTATTGTACTGAAAAGCAGGACAAAAAAATCATCATCCCTGAGCTTTATAAAAAGTCAACTGAAAATCCCATAACAAAATCAAAGAAAGATTAAGGCTTGATACACTCTTTATTCTATGGAGCTAATATTTTTAAAAATAAGAGAGGGGGAAATTTTTAAATTACATTGGGAGGTTTCGCAGGAGTATCGTAGTAACCGCGGAGCAGAACGCATTAAGATATATCGCAAGCCATTTTCAGAAGCCTTATAAAATTCTTTATTATGCATTACAGGGTCTCTTGTCCCAACGTATCTCAAAACATTAAACAGAAATATATAAAACTGTTTATTCTCCCAATTACATTATATGGATGCGAAACATGGACTCTTAACTTTAAGGTAGGAGGAAAATATTGTTAAGTATTTGAGAATAAACTTCTTAGGAAAATATTTGGACCAGAGAGAGAGATGAACAGACAGGCGAATGGAAACGACTACATAAATGAGAATACATGATCTTTATGGGAAACCAGATATAATAACTATTAAGTCTCATAGACTATGATGGGTAAGACATGTGGCACGAATGAGATATGAAAGGGAGGCATGTAGGAAAACCAGAGAGAAAACGCCGTGTTGGTAGTCCAAAAATGAGTTGGAATAATAACATCAACTACGATTCGAGGTACATAACAGTGAACTACATGGTCTTTATAGGAAGCCAGATATAATAAGAACAGTTAAGTCTCGTAGACTGCGATGGGCAGGACATGTGGCACGAATGGGGAATGAAAAAGGTGCATGGAAGCTTCTTGTAGGAAAACCAGAGAGAAAACGCCCAGTTGATAGACTAAGAATGAGGTGGGAAAATAACACAAACTATGATTTGAGGGAAGTAGATTATACAGGGGATGATTGGAAAACATAGCTCAGGATAGGGATGTATGGAGAGCTTATGTCCGCGCGGCCATGAACCTACGTGTCGATAATACCAGTGAGTTAGTTAGATGATTTGAGAGAAATAGATATCAGGGATGATTGGAAAACACCTCAGGATAGGGATGCGTGAAGAAGCTTATGTTCGCGCGGCAATGAACCTACCGGTTTGGATAGTGTCAGTGAGTTAGTTTATACAACTTATTTTTTGTAATTAAACAAATATTTCCGCTCACCCAGATAAGAGAAGGCCACATGGTCCTTAACCTCCACCAGGCTAAATAAATCTATTCTATAATACGTTCTACAATACTATATTCATGTCGGGCCACGGTGGCGACATACTGGTTACGTTCCTTACCTCTAGTCCCGAAGGTCGCGGGTTCGAACCGGCCGGGTTGATGCATTTTTTTAGAATGGAAACATCCAGGAACAATCCTTTGGTGGAACGTAATAAGCCGCAGGTCCTGAATCAGAAGAATTTCAGGCTCGTAAAAGGACATTAAATTTAAAAAAAGAGGCCTCTAAGCAAAATTTATACCGACCTTCATCATCATCATCATCCATCATCATCATCACTCCAGGGATTAGGCAATTGCCCGTTTCCGACCTTCATATTGCATCAGCCCAACGTCTTCTTAGGTCGTCCAACATCACGCCTTCCTCTTGCTTGATAATTTCTGCTAACAATGGATATCTCTCCTTGCTCATTCCATCCATGTTGATCCAATCCATTCTGTTCTTAATTCGTGACTTATCAATAAAGGCTTTGTACTTTTCAATTCTTCTCTTATATCCTCATTTCTTAGTCTATCAAGTCTGTTACATCCTTTACTTGTCTTAGGAACCGCATCTTCTGCCGTCTGTATTCTATCCTTCTGTCTTTTTCACTGGAGCCCAAGTTTTCACATCCATTACAAATTGTGGGAACCGCCATAAACATTATACATTTTTAGTCTTGGTTGTCTTTTCTAATTTTATTTTTGAATGTTTCTGTATTGTTCCACACACCGTCTGAAAATTTATTTATTTTTGGAGTCAATATCTCTTTCCACATTGTAGCCAACATCACAGCCCAAATATTTGAAACTAGGACACCGTTCTATACTTTGATTTTCTAAAATAATTTTGGTTTCGCACTGGATCTCTTCCTCTTCATTCATCCAAAATAATATCTTAGTTGCCTTATTAGATATCATATTGGGTCGGTATTATGACACACATCCAAACTAGGAGCTCACAAGAATTTCGAGCCGAGCGTGAAGAGAGAGAGGCTGTTATCGCTGTGAATCCCCGTGTTCTCGCGGTTCCACGCATTGAACTGTATTTATAATTTACAAACCTTGTACTTTTTTCTTGCACAGTCATTTTATGAATCTGTGTGTTGCGGTTATTAATATTATTAATATTATTTTATTTTCATTACAGTCTTTATAAATATTGTGTTGTATTCGTCCAGAAACGCGACTAAAATTTTCAGGACACATAGTAACTAAGATGCATGCGATAGGAATGTTATGACATTACGTCACACATTCCTTACGCTCGCCATCTCATCTGTACCATTCACGTATATATATATATATATATATATATATATATAGGGAAATTAGCTTAACTTAGTCTAGAAACTCCTAACAAAAGGAGAGGCTACGGCTAGATTCAAAGGGTCGTAAAGCCAATACTTAAGTATACTGCATTCAACAAAATTTAATGCAGGTTAAAAGCGGGTGCAGAATAGAATCCTGAAAAAAATGGCGGGTATTGTAAACTTTTGCCTTTGGGGTATTGTCAAGATCTAGTTCATTATTCATGTTGAGTCAATCTTCTTACTAGTAAGTAGAGCTAATTAAATAGATATTTCAAGTTATTAACTATTATTAAATCATTCGAACACAAATATTGTATTTTCACAATATTTAGTTACGGGCTATACTTTCTCATACAGTTAAAGTATCTTCGAATAATTTACTTCATGGGAACCAAGCGCAACATATTACCTATGGACTTTGTCTAAGTGGCACTTATATTTTTTTTTTACTTTTAATATTTTAATGACCATTGAGGTAGCATCATTGCTTCGTACGTAGCGAGCCCGGTTTTATTCCTCGGTCGGATCAAGTTTCCTGGGTGATTGTTTGCTTCGAGTTTTTTTCTCACCTTTAAGACAAATGAACCTATGAGTATTAAAATGATCCATGTCCACTTTTAGTGCATTTAGAAGTGAGCACATTTACTGATAGCTCAAGAGTTCATTTATGTTTATAGTATTACCAAGTACAGTAGAATTTGCTCAAAGCGTAATCGCATGGGACCATTTTTTTCTCCACATTATACAAAATTCCGCCATAATAAAAATTCAAATTTATTAATAATCTTCGATTATATAGGGGACCGTATATGTTTTTTCACGTACCTTGGATTAATTGTAGTTCCGCTGCCGTTGAAAAGGTATGTACGAGCGACTTCGACGGTAACGCGCCGAAAAAGAAACAGTCCCTTTTCATCAGCGTTAAAAATGTCTGTTAGGCGCGTATCCTAAAATTGAAGTATGGCAGTTTCGGTTTCCGCCCTCACTAACTACACTTTCTTCCCACATTCTTTGATTCCCCGCAAATATCATTCCACACTATATTGTGTCGTTCTTTTAAAACTGTCCAACCCAACCTGAAGGTACCTGAAATTGTTATTCCCTAGGGTATACAGGCAACAGCTAGAGCTGTGATTTTGGAGCATCGGTCCGGAAATTAGGAGATTTGTCTTACTTTTCACTTTTCGTTCAATGGCAATGATACATACGTTTTAGCCATCTTTATTCAGTTTAATTCAGAACGCTAACCTGTGAAAAGATCGGTCTCAGAACTTAACTATTTAAGATTTTAGAGTGCAATGGTTATTTGCAAGACAGCTATCTATGTTTCGTATAACGGATGTGCAGTGAGGCCAAAATAAATTTCAGATACAGGTAATCTCTACTTCACCCAACGGCAGGAATCATTCCTTATTGTTTTCTTGGCCTAACGGGAATATCAATGATGTGGGTAACTAATTTATCTATCTGCCGTTCCGCTTTATAATTTGTTTCTTGAATTGTGTAGAAATATCCTTCCGTTTCCGCGTTGGACAGATTCTGTTTTATGTAAAATAAATACATGTAAAATTATTATTATTTCGCCGGGACCAATAACATTGTTCATATTGGACAGATTTTCGCATTATTCACGTTCCGGATTAAACAAGTTTTACTGTATTTATTAAAACAAATAAAATATTCGTACTATGTTTAGTTTTTAATGTATAATTTAAATCAGTGTATAAAAAATAGTTTTTCTCGCAAATGCGACATAATGGATAGGGCTTCATTTAATACACAAGGGCTCAAATGTCCCCGGACTTCACCTAGCCAACATTATAAATATCATATTCATAATGTTTAGTATGAATTTATGAGCGAATGGTATGTTTCGCCTTAAATGTTCGTGTTATCTCGGAGGAGGCCTTCGATTGAACTGATCGCTCATTCGGGGAACTCTCCATGTCCTTGTATAGTTAAAATAAATTATATGTGTGATCCAAAATTTTAAATTAAAATCAGTCTCCCGACTGTTCGTGCCATTGTAAGGCACTGGTCGCGTAGAACATGTAAATCTACCTACAAAGCGAGAGGTTAAACTGCAATGTAGAAGAAAAATGATGTTTTAATACTATATATATACAAGTTTTTTTTTGTTTAACGCCACCAGGTTCTATTTTATGACATTTTTGGGTTTCTCCCCTAGCATTGGCGGAAATGTAATCCGTTTCTTAGGTTGGGACACCTGGAAGGTGTAGTTACGTTACCTCGATGATGTGATGGGTGATAAATGATAATCAAACTCCATGATAGTCCTTAATCTAAACTTAATCTAAATTCCAGACCATGGGCAACCACAGGAATAATTCCCTTTAAGGAAAAATCCCTATGCTCTGACCGAGAATCGAACCCTGGACCTCATGAACTGTAAGTAAGAAACGCTGGCCACTAGTCCATGAGGCTGGTCAAAGTACATTTAAGTAGAGAGTATTAAAACTTATTTTTCTGAAATAGGGAAGTTATTTATAGTCCGGATGTTTATACTTAAGAATTCAATTAATTTTAAGAAGTTGCTTAGTTATTAATTCAGTAGGGATGAAAAATTACGAAAAATCTGTTCAAGATTATGGGATATAATCATTTAAAAATATCATTCAGTTGTTTTTCTGGTTAAACAATGAAGAATACATATTTTTACTTGGGTTTGCATACGTTTTCGTTAATTTAAAAACAAATAAATACTACTGAATGGCAAATTGATTACATTTTATTCAAGGTCTTATTAACGAGTTTTCATCGATTAATGTGGTTATGGCAGGATAAAAAATCTTACGGTACTTCATTCAAGTTTATATCGGAGCATATATGGTCTAATCTTATATATAAAAATTAATGTTTGTTTGTTTATATTTTATGCGCGGCCATACCGTTGATCCGATTGTGATGGGGTTTCTTGAAAAATGTTCAGGAGATTCCCGGGATGAACATAGGCTATAAGAGATTGTGATACTCAACTCCTACACCCTTAAAAATCACCCTTTGTAGTGAAAAACGTGAAAATAATTTTTTGACGATTAAATGGCTTACGCTGCCTAAAGTATAACAAATACACAAAATTAATTTACACAGAATCGAATATCTCAAAAAGCTCAACAAAAAAGTCCGCGAATGCGTATGTTTATCTTTTACGGATAACTCACAATAGCCAGTTTTGTTTTCCGTTGATGCCAAGAAGATCGGAATAAGTAGATTGCCGGACAAGCGTGCACAGTTCATCCGGTTGTGACGGGGCTTTTTGAAAAATGTTCAGGATTTTCCCGGGAAGGTTATAGGCTATAAGAGAATTTTAATGCTCAAGCCCTTCACCCTTAAAAATCGCCCTTTGTAGTGAAAAGTAAAACAAAAGTGGCTTTTTGTACGTTTAAATGTCTTACGCTGCCTAAACCATAACATATACACCAAATTAATGTACACAGAATTGAAAATCTCAAAAAACTCTACAAAAAAAAGCTCACGACAGCATGTTTATGTTTTATGGATAACTCACAATAAACTATTTTTGTCTTTCATTGATGCCATGAAGATCGGGATAAGTAGATTCCTGGGCAGGCAGAGCAGCAGCACAGATAACTCGAAATTAACGAACATTGTATTTCAGCTCATTAATGTGAAATACATTGGGATACGTAGATTCCCGGGTAATGCCGGGTAATCAGTACGGGGTATCTAAAAATAATAATGATACAAATGTATAATTATTACTTTTGCTTATTCAACTAATCGTAAAAACACATTATTTATTTATTTAGGCGTAGCAGCGCACCGCCGGGTATTAGCTAGTATTTCATAAAACAAACATTCGCTGGCGCAATTAACAGATGATGGACGGCAGATATAAAACTAGACAATTTTTCTAGTTCAAATCTCTCCATTCACATTACGTTTATTTCTTAACCCTTAAATTCGTAATGTATCGTTTAGATACATCAGTTGGTTTAGTTGATTTAATATTTTAAATAAATCAGAAGCAAATGAACAAAAATAACCACTTAAACGTGTGTCTAATTATATAGTATACCTAATAATAACAGTTATACAAGATTCCATTTTCCACTGCGGTCCGCCAAATTCAAATATCTAACACAAATTTGTGTTTTGCCAATTTAAGGGTTATAATTAAATAGTTTTGTCGTACTACAACTGCGTTCAAACATGGAAGCAATTTCGATACTACATTACCTTTCATTGTCACAGTTTAACTCTCGCCCTATAGACACTTTTACGCGCCACACGCCACCTGGGCTTTACAGTGACACGACCTGTCAGGAGAGGGATTTTAATTACGGATCACAGTACTTTTTTATCACACAAGGACATGGAGGGCCTCTCCGATTCAGGAACCAGCTCAATGTCAGGGCCTCCTCCAAGACATCACAACATTAAGGGGACATTCCATACGAAATCGGCAAAAAAATTGTGAAATTGAACTCACATCTTTAAAAGTTTACCATTTTTTTTACAGTGAAACTTTATGATATACTGAATATCTGAACCGAATTTCAAGTCTTCACTTGGTGTAATTAAAGAGTAATAGAGCTGTCAATTTATCGTATTGTTTTAAATAGTCTTTTATAAAATACATTTCTCGAAGTATGGCTGTTTCCCTCAACTTGAAAAGATAGTCACCTTATAGATGATTTTATGCTCTATCGCTTGAAAATAGTATGCTAATATTACGTTTTTTCTGAAGGGCGTAAATGCAATTAATATGCAATTGACCCTTCTCACCAAAAATTTTATAAAATCAAAAGTGTCACATTATTACCTGACACCAGTTACTTTTTTTGTAATTAGTATTAAAGTGGAGTTCTTGAAAGGAAAACTACCCAAAATAACTATTTTCCTAAAATCTCCTATGTATAGACTCCCGCAATACCTTTTCGCGTGAGTGGAGATCACTCGCTCGTACAAACAATGACGGAGCTACTTGGTAATAGTCCTTTGCGCACTTACAAATATTTTTATTGTTATTATCATCATTACTTTATTTTTATTATCATTATTACAATTATTACATTATCATCATCAATCGTGGATAAGTGGTTACTCTGCACGCCTCCGATTCCGAGGTTTCGGGGTTCAAACTCGATAGGAATCAATGGCATTTTAAAAGGCGTAACAATTCTGAATGTAGCTTTCTCCAGAAGGAGGAAATCCGTGAGTCCCGTGTCGTAAATTTATGATACGTAAGGAGAAGCCTCGCGCTTGAAATAAATTGCTACATAATAAACGTCATTAAATATAACAAACATTATTTATATATATTCAGTAGGCGATTAAATTTTGTGCTGATTTGGTTAATGTATAGTTTAATTTAAATTACTAAGCACCTACGAATTCAAGCTGTAGGCCTATTAAAAATATTTTCTATAGAGTAGTTTTTGTAATGTGTTGTAATATTTTGTACTTGTACCCTACACCAATGTCTGATGTTGAATATTGTAAGTAATGTTAAGCTATCGATAATAATTTATAACACATTTTCATGCTGTTACAAGTAATGTTTAAGAGGTATAAATATATTTATTGGCTTGGTATCACTTACTGATCTTGCATCCCTACTCATGGCATATCTAAGATGATATAAAATGCACGATAATATTAGCTTTTATTATAGCTAATTATTATATATTTCATTTAATATCTAAACTTCCCATTATCCTCCTTTTATAACACAAATGTATATCTCTAACGATTATTCTCTCATTCCAGAAACATTTAAAAATTGTAAAATATATATTAACACATAATATTGTTAATAACTATTGTATACTAATTATTGCATAATTAAAATTATATTTAACTTCTAACACACCATTCAGTCTTTGTATCTGCAAACTTGTGAGTTAAGAACAATAAGATATTATTTTTAATTTGACAGTGACACTTAAAATGACGAGATGCACTAAACATACACAGTGGGGTAAATTAACTGTCTAGTATGTAATCTGAACTTGAGAATTGTTTATGTAAAACAGATGTTTAAGAAAGACTTGCTGACACTGCATTATTATTGTTTGGTAAGGAAGTGGTATGAGTATTAAAACATTCGGTCTTATTTGGAAGTGATATCTTATAACAATACTATTTCGTCAAAGTTTTCAGGGTACAATACAATACACTGAATAAAAAGTTATTTTAGGACTGAATTAGTAATTATAACATAATAAAAATGTATATCAGTTTATTCAATTAATGATTAAATCGTTATATAATATTACATTTAAAAACTGTAATGAAAAATTTGTAACAAAATAAAATAATTTTTTTTAAAAAAGGGCAGAAGATTACGAGTATTTCAGAATAAAGTTCTTAGGAAAATTTTGGATCAAAAAGAGATGAACAGACAGATGAGATGGAGAAAACTACATAATAATGAGCTACATGATCTGTATAGGAAGCCAGATATAATAAAAACATTAGGTCTCGTAGGCTGCGATGGGCAGGAAATGTGGCACGTATGGAGGATGAAAGAGTGTTGTTGGAAATTTTTGGTAGGAAAACCGGAGGGAAAACGTCCAGTTGGAAGACTAAGAATGAGGTGGGAGAATAACATTATACATGATTGAGGGAAGTAGATTATACAGGGAATAATTGGAAAACGTTAGCTCGGAATGGGATGTATGGAGAGCTTATGTCCGCGCTGCCATGAACCTGCAGGTTCCACAGAGCTAGTGAGTGAGTTAGTTATAAATAATTTGTTTAATAATTCACAGTAAACGTAAGTAACAGAGCTCTTTACTTCTCACCTTCAGCAATAAAATTTGATAAATAAATATCTACTGCTGTAAGAATTAAAATATCGCCACTTTTATAAATTTACGGTACTGTTTCATTAAGCAGAACATATAATAATCTATTCGATTTAATGGCAATTGAAAAAGGTCACTGAAGAAGCTCTTTTAATAAAGTACGCGCGCGACCTTGGTCGTGAAATAAATCTGCTGCGCCGTGGACCCGCGAGTTTTTTACGAAAATATAATAAAAAACATTTATATTGGTCTGAACTATTCAACTCTCCAAAAATGTAATTGCTGGAAATTAATCCTTATTACGTGAGTAGTATCCTGTATTTTTTCCGTTTTCATTTTTTTGATATGTACTGCAGTAAACCGCCATAAAACAGAAAATTGGCACCGAAAATAAAAATATCCTAATTATAAAAATAACACCCTTAAACTACATGATATCACCTATATAAATACGTTTGAAACAAATTTTGCTGTTTTACTGTTTCAGAAATATTAGCTAGTAAACGTTTTAGTTTATCATATTTACGATAATTTCAGATCATCATGACTACGAACCTATAAATGATAAAATTAAATTTCTGTATTAATACGTTTATAAATGTATTCACTATATTTAGGGATACATAAAATTAAAAAATAAATTGCAATATTTTTCTGTCCGATTTGATATGGATTGTCCCTAAGATGAAACACATCATTCACATACATTCACACTAAACATGGAGAATATGATGGTCAGATGATGTTCGGGGACCGTTTGTGTCTTAAAGTTTCCTGATATTTGTCTCACAGGTAAGGAAAATCCCCGGAAAAAAAAACCTACTAGATTATATAACAGAAATATTGAAACAAGATCCGCCTTAGAACGTAAATATACCTTGCTATTTAACTCATTCTCCAAATGGGAGTCAGTGACCAATCACATTTTAATGATATTTTATTTACAACCCAATCACAGTCCTGTTTCGCCTCGAATTTATCAACTGAAGTCTATCATATTAAAGAAAGCTACTCATTTTTAACATTCTGAATAAGTCATAGCATTATTTTGCAGTGACTGACTCTCCAAGAAATACGGCTACCAGATTATATATATAGTGCATCAATGTCAGCATATAGCGCATGCGGGAAATAATGCAAAACATTTGTAGGAATTGATAATATCCACAAAAAGAAAAGAAACCACTGTTTGCACTCTCTTAAACGAATTATTTTCCAGGAAATGACGTTGTAGAGAAATATAATTGACATATTTACATCATAGGATATCAGGAATGAATTAATACCTATAATGTTGGTTATAATTTCTCCACTAGGGTGCATTCTTACAATATTGCGATCCTTTGGCAATAAATTTAATAATATGATCTGGTTGCAGTGATGAACAAAGGTAGCAAATGAAGCTCATTTGTATTCAAACATCGTTTCTCATTTGTTTTCAAACATCGCCGTTTACATTAAATATATAAATATTTTAAAAATAATTATAGTTAAATAATGATTTGTGAGTAAACAGCTTAATTTTTATTCGTTAAATAGTCCTAACAAATGCCACTCTTGATTTTCAAAATTATCTAGATAAATTCACTCCTCACTTCGTGAGTCGTGAATTTATCGATAATTTTGAAATCACTCGTGGCATTACTTGTGAAAAAAATTAAAAATTATCTTTAAAGAATTTGTTTCACAATAAATATCAAATGTTTCTTGTTATTTGAATTTTATTTAGCCTTCAGTTTTTTTCGAATTAATACTATATATAGGGTATTGTGCTACCTTGTCCACGTAGCGGGCCCGGGTTCGATTCCCGGTCGGGACAGGCTCCTGGGTGAGGTTTTTTTCGGGGTTTTTCCTCGCCTTGTAAGACAATGTCAGGAAGCTTAGGGATCAACGGTCCCCGAAAATCATCCGACCATCATCATCATTATCATCCTTCACAGATGTGGAAAGCAACGGGAAGTTACCACACCTATAATTCCCTAGTAAAGCTACAAAGCATAGCATGAAAATGCTACGATTGCAGTGAAAGACCTGCCCTCTGGCAGAATTACTATTATATAGTTTTTCACATTGACCAGCCTTTCGTGCGCTAGTGTGTTGAAGTTCTGACTACAGTTCATGTTGTGACGGGTTGATGCCGGTCAGACCACAGTGTTTTTTTTTTTCTTGAAGGAATTATCCTATGGTCACCAATGGTCTGGATTTAGACCAAGTTTAGGTTCAAGACTCTCCTGGTTCTTCATCATTATCATCGCCTATCATACCATTGTGGTATGTAAATCCGAATACCAGAAATATCATAGAGACAACCTGTTGGAATTGTGAAAAACATATTTTACATAGCCTACTTGCTAATATATTATAGATAATATTGATTTGTACATATACTTTCTGGTAACATACTATAATTTATTTATAAAATTTTAATGACTTTAATAACAGTTTATTTTGTTTAGTTACGTTCTATAATGAAATACTTCCTGAACACTACCCTTCGCTCAAGCAGGAAGTGGCGAAATTGTAGTCTTTAGTTGTGTGTTTTGTGTAATGACCTGTATCTGATAAATTAATTAAATAATTAGAATATATGAAACAAATCCTTTTCAGTATTTTATGATTATTTGTCCAAATAGAAAATATGTAGCTTGACGATTTTCCACACAGAATTTAATAAAATAAGATTTTTTGGCATTACTTGCTCCTTTACTGTCAAAGCACATGAAAACTGTTTATCATAATGATGTTCTTCTTCTTCTTATAATAATAATAATAATAATAATAAGAAGAAGAAGAAGAAAATATAAAACTGTCTTAAATTATATTTAACTCACCAATCGCTTCTTCTCAAAAGATAATGTTAGTGAACACTCACCTGAAAAATAAAAAAAAAACTTATTTAATTTCCTGTTTTCAATCGCAAAGTAAACTTCTAGGATGCAAAAGTCGACATTTACAAAAACTAAACACATTTTAACACTGTGTGCCATTGTATACTTCTTGTGTTTTACTTATCATTTAACAATTCAATAATTACAACATAAGTTTCATAATTTTTCGCATCATGCAATACTACACAAAACCTGATATGCAGATAACATACTAGTTCAGTCAAGTACCGAATAAAATAAGTCGGAAATACGGGTGTTAGCTTTTTATGTAATCATTTCATAATATTTTAATTTAATTTAATTTAAATTAATAAATTACAAATCATAACTTCCCAGCCATACCTGTAAGAGGCAGAAAGTACAATGTATAGTTATTGTTAGTTCTGAGGAACGCGGTTTCAAACCCGGCGTGGTCGATGCAATTTTTTTAGGATGGAAAAATCTAAGGTACAAGTTCTCCGGGAAAGTCTTTAAGCCATGGGTCCTGTCTAAAGATTTTTAGGATTATAAAAGAACCACAAGCCTGAATAAAAAGTCGTCTGTGCAAGATTTACCGACCATTCTCCATCCAGTAATATCTTAGTTGCTCAATAGATATATCATTGAGGCGCTAGGCCGACCCTCTCTCTCTGACATCTATGGGTAAATGAGCGTAACTAAATTAACTTAGTCAATAAGTTCTCATTAGAGAGCGTCTTAATCCCGGCATAGGGAAGGAAATTTTAGATTTATTAGATTTAGATTTATTAGGCTGGTGTAGTTTAACGCCACGTGGCTTCTCTTCCCACTCAACAGGGGCAATATATGTTACATTTACAAACATGTGTTACATTTAAATATAAAAAATATATAATAATAGTAGATACTAAACAATTAATTATCTTTCAAACTGAACAATAATGAAAATAATGTCTAATAATACAATAAATTAAGTACAATTAGAACTTAACTAATGAAAGAATGTATACACAAAGGAATAACGGATCGAATCTACTATACTTAAAAAATAAATAAAATGCCAAGAAAGTAACAAACTATAATGCATTATCTGTCGCTTATATAGGTAATGGTTAAATATACTGACCAATCTTAACAATATTTTTTTATTAGATAATGAAAAAAACATTATTAATTGTTGAAAAATAATATTAGTGAGTTGTTTCTGTTAACAATTTTATTTTCAATTTTTTTCTTTCTGAAAGATGTAGAGTTTGGCAGTCTCTGATATAGGGTGGAAGAGAATTTCATATTCTTGCATGAGAAACTGTATAAATATTTCAGAGTAATAAGTAATGTGATGAGGAGGGATATAAAATTAAGAAGAAAGCAAGTTATTACTTCCCAGTTATACCTGTATGAGTCAGAAAGAACCAATGTATAGTTATTTTTTGTTGCCACAGATTTTGCAGTGGCATTAATAAAACAAATGTGCAAGGAGAGAAGATGGAAGAAGCAACTCGCATTGAATAAGCAACAACATTGGGATCCTGAATGTTTAACGATATTCATTAGCTAGTGAAATATTCAGGTCGCAACATTGAATCCTACACACACGTAATTCTGTCTGGTGCGCGGTTCCAAACAGACTTATTTAAAATAGCAACAACAAAGAAACTCTCCTGCATGTTCGCCTGTATTGACACAGCAACAACTGGGATAAAACGCACGCTTTTCACAGTTATGAATAAATATTTATGTATCTTACCACTGAGGAAGAGGAGTTGTTTAGAACTGACTTGTGAGCTATAAAGCGAGATGCAATTTTGAAACGAGTAAGGTAGATGTCGCGCAGAATACTTGATTTAATGTCATGTCTCATTTTACCGGTGTATTGGGTCAGATGTTAGAGGATCGTATTCGGTGACAAATCGGGGGGGGGAGGTCTAGCAATCTTCGTAACATTTCTCACTTAACAGATATTGGTTAGATCTTCATACCATGCCATCATTACAATCACAGAAAAAAATCAGTTGTATAACCAAAAATTAAGCGGTAGATCGTTAATTCGAATGTACATACGTTTATTATACTTACTTACTGGTACTATCGAACCCGTAGGTTCATGGCCGCGCTGACATAAGCTCTCCATACATTCCTATTCTGAGCTAATGTTTTCTAATCATTTCCTGTATAGTCTACTTCCCTCAAATCGTAGCTAATATTATTCACTCACCTCATTCTTGGTCTACCAATTGGGCGTTTTCCCTCTGGCTTTCCTACAAGAAGCTTCAATTTATTATTATTATTATTATTATTGTGATTGTTACTATTGTAATTGTTATTATTATTGTGATTGTTATTATTGTGATTGTTGTTATTGTTATCATTGTGATTGTTGTTATTGTTATCATTGTGATTGTTGTTATTGTTATCATTGTGATTGTTATTGTTATAGTTGTGATTATTGTTATAGTTGTGATTATTATTGTTGTGATTGTTATTGTTATTGTGATTATTATTGTTGTGATTATTATTATTGTTATTATTGTTATTGTTAATGTTATTGTTATTGTTGTAGGAAGACCAAGTGAAGATGATCATGATTATTATTATTAGTGTTATACTGTGACAGGTGCCAACTGAGGTGAATCAACGTGTCGTAACAGCTGCATCACCTATCTGTGGCAATGAGGTACACCTGTTATTCTGGAAACCACAGTTGTTATAATGAGATGTCATTCCAATTCTAGACACCGGGACCATCGGTAACACAAATAACTTCAACTAAGATGTACAAATTGATATGGTTGACACGTTAGGGATATGGCTAAAAATAAAATAAGTATAAGAACGAAGTGAATTACTTCGGATACAAGCTATAACGAAGTTAATAGGCGTGGAGATTATTTACGCATTGAATGATTAAATAAAATATCTTCAACTTGTGTCCAACTCAGGACCGGGTCTAGGGATGAGATGAGATGAAGCCCACTTTATAGAGGACTGTGAATGACAAGGGGGCCGGCCGACCACGCCTGACGCACCATCACAGGGGCAGAAAATGAAATGAAACGAAATGGATGAGATGAGTTTGGAGAAAAATGGTGGAATGAAATTATGGCAGGGGAGAACGGGGGAAAAAAAAAGCTCGAGAAAAACCTGCCCAAGCTCCCTTTCGTCCACCACGAAACTCACATGGAATGACCGAGACTCGACCTCGGGACCCAGCAGTGAGAGGCGAGCGTCTAACCGCCTCATTTAATAATTATTTTAATTTATTGTAATACAATCATGAAGTAAAAATTAAACTAATGTTAATTTTTCTTATAAAAGATACACAATTCTTATCAATATCCACGTTTAGGTACTTTTTCTACGGTGGCTTCGTGGCTCAAATGGTTAAACACTTCCCCCTATATATCTGAGTCCTGAAATATGAATCTAAGTATGTTTCTTATTTCTTTAATGGATAGAATAAGTATGATAAAATTGTGTTTATTATATTAATATTCCTATTATTAACTAGAATATCTTAACTCGCTGAACTGACGCCAATTAATATATTAAAAAGATGTAGAACACAGTATCAATCATAAATATGTCTATTAATAATATATTATCACATTTTACCATAATTATAATCTTTCTATTAGTGATACGTAATTTTGTTGACATATTTCAGGAGATGCATGTTCAGATTTTGGCTGCTGAGGGGAGCTCCGACAATAAAATGATTGAGAACTTCTGATCCAAATAACTCTATAATGACCAGGAAAATTAAGTTAAATGAATGAGCGGTGTAAAAGCTATTAAAAGAGTAGAAATTGGAAGTCTATAAAACCGAAAATCAAAATGTAAAGCTCACGTCAATGAAAGAACCTAAAAGTAATAGGTTAATTCGAAGAACGAAAAGAAGAATACACTGCATTATTTGCAATTAGTAACATTTTACTAACTTTAAATAATATAAATTGATTCCATAAATATATAGTAGTAGTAGGACTTTATTAGACTAAAAGTAAGATACATACAATGTTATTTACAAATATGGCTCGCACGGGCAGTAAGCCGTACACGCTGTTGACAGTCCGTTACAATAAGTTAATGTTTGGTAATAATATAACTTAAAACAAAAAAGAAAACACAATAATATTACAATTAGGTAACAATACAATTACATTATACATTAATTTGATTATGTAGAATTATTAAGAATTAATAACAATACATTTTGCTAACATATTTATTTATTCATGAATGAGTGTTGTTCGTATTTTCCGCGTTCTGTTCAGAAATTTACCCAAGTTTATACAATATTCTAGATTTACAATTAACTCGTAGCATGCCAATCTTTCACGATTTGAATTTAGAAATATTTCCGGTAATAATTATAACTGACGTCTCCAATATTCTAAGTGGTTACATTTTCCTAATATATGTATCTCTTGTCTTGATCTATGAGTCTTAAAGAGTCACAAATATATAAATAAGCGACATGAAGCGGTATTAATATTTGGTTTTTAAGATATCAAAATAGCTATATTTTATATGGAATTTGTTGATGAATTGCATACACCTTAGAATATTGAAACATGTCTCTCTAAATGTCGGACTGTACTCGTACATTACCACGTGAAGGCAAGGGTGCTCCCTAGCGGGTGTTTCTTAACCAAGATAATTAACTTACGCTTATTTCGTTACAGAAGTCAATGAGCGATGTGGTTTACGCATCGCTTCAAAGAGAACATCTAATAGGCAACCACTTGGATACCACTTGGATGGGAAAGGCTGATAACAGGTACTAATTTAGTTCTTTTACGAGAACGAAAATCTTTAAACTCGGGATCTACTGTTAAATTCCCTCCCAGAGGAATTTTCTTTGGGATTTTTCCATCCTAAAAAAGTTCACCGACGCCGGCCGGGTTTGAATACGTGACCCTTGGGAGCAGATGCAAGGAACTTAATCACCGAGACCGATCTACATAAATGTAAAAAGGAAAAATTGTTCAGACAAAATTGGTCATTACTCAATACATATTTTTTTCATTTATTTCATTGAGTGCACCTCTATAAATTACATGGCATGCTGTATTTATACTTATAACCTGTTTTCAATACATTTTAATTTTGTTATAAATTTCTGACATATCTGAAAACATTTGTAGGCATTTAAATTCAACAGAACGAAAGGAATTGAACTGAAACAATTCATTGAATATTCTGACGTGCAACATAACTTAATAAAATACGGGATTAAAGTACAAACTTCTTTCTAACACGTATTATTCAATTGTTATTCAGAACTGGAAGCAGAGTCTCATTTCTTAGACTTGAAATATAACTCAATTATTGGAATCTTCAGTAATTCTAAAGGTGGTGCTGATAAATAAGTGCCTACTGGATCATGCGTCTCTGCAGACATCGACAATACCAAGCGATTTAAGCGATAAACGTGATTTCCATCCTTACAGCTCAAAATACGTTGTGCATTGATCACAGACAGCTGAACCAAGTTTATAGTTCAATAAGAAGACTGGTAGCAGCAGCAGTATATAAGAGTTTACTGAAATATATGCAACATGACGCTCATGAAATTATATGATGTTTACAGATTTTTTTCAAACTACAATATGCTAGTTTATACCCTACCCTATGTGTTGAGTACTCAGCATTGCATCTAACGCTCACGTATTGAGTGACCGAGTCTCTTAACAGAAAATTCCGTTGAAGTAAATATCCATAAAGTAAAATATTAAAATACATACCTGGCAAGTGCCGTCGTCCTCAACTAGGTTAATTAAAAAACTTTTAAGAAACTAAAGGTCTTCCGGAAATCGATTTCCATCTTCAGCATAAGGATATGTATTATTATCTATTGTTTTGCGACGCTTTTGACATCAGCGGCCTTCCAGCGTCGTCGGTATTAGCTGTAGCTACGGAGACCCTGGAATGACGAGGAATGACGATGTCAAAAGCGTAGAAAAACAACAGATAGTAGCATATATCCTTCTGCTGAAGATGGAAGCCGATTTCCGAAATGCCTACAGATCTAAAAGTTTTTTTTAATTAGCCTAATTGAGGACGACACCTGCCAGATATTTATTTTAATATATATATATATATATATATAAGGTATCAGCTTATTGAACTCCACTTATAAATTATATGCAAAAATAATAAATAATAGATTGAAGAAGATATCTGACACACTCTTAGAAGAAGAACAAGCAGGGTTTAGAAAAGGAAGATCCTGTAGTGATAATGTGTTTATTATAAAGAGACTAATTGAAAAGAGAAGAGAATTTAACCTGCCAACATATTTGTTGTTCATTGATTTTGAAAAAGGCCTTTGACAGAGTAAATAGATCTATACTATGGGAAATAATGAAGGAACGAGGATATCCACACCATCTAATAAAATCAGTCCAAGGCTTATATGAAGAAACTAAAGTAGTGATAAAAACTGATGGAAAAAAGGTCAGAAGAAATTTTAATAAATCAAGGAGTTAGACAAGGGTGTAGTCTATCGCCCACTCTTTTTAATATATATATCGACGACATTATGAAACAATGGAAAATTATAATGGACAAAGGTCTTAGATTGAACAATAACTCAAGTATTAATAACTTACTTTTCGCCGATGATTTAGTCTTACTACTACCCATGATGAAGATCTGTTACAATTGGCTGCTTACAAACTAAATGCAATGTGGCGATTATAATTATGAAATTTCAATAAGTAAAACAAAAGTAATGGCATTTTGTGGAAGAAATACTCTGCGTGAAAAAATAGTAATTAGAGACGAAATTATTGAACAAGTATCCCACTTTAAATATTTAGGATGTGACATCAGCTATGGGTATGATGAAAAGATATTGAACACAAACACACCAGTTTCAAGCTATTTGTGGTACAATAAATAGAACATTGAATAATAAAGCCCATAAACAAACAAAATTAAAATTTTATAAAACAATGGCTGTCCCTGTCCTTTTGTATGGGAGTGAATCTTGGATTACCACTACCAAACAAGAAAGTAAAATCCAAGCAGCCGAGATGAAATTTTTAAGAAGAGTAAAAGGCTGCACTAGGATGGACCAGGTAAGAAACGAGGATATCCGTGAAGAACTGCAGATCTACTCCATAAGAGAAAAGATATTTAACAACAAGATACAGTGGAAAGAACTTGTAGAAAGAATGGAAGAAAGTAGATTACCAAATAAAATCTTCCATTATTTTCCAAGAGGAAGAAGAGATGTCGGACGTCCTCGGAAGAGATGGTTTTAGATCTATTAGTGAAGACGGAACAGGCAATTCTTGCCTAAACCAGGAAGTGAAGAAGAAGAAGAAGAAGATATATATATTACTATCTTACTTGAATCATGATAGTTTTCCTTACACATATGTGATTAAACTAAAATATAGTACACAAGAATGCGATAAGAATATCAGTGTTATAAATTAAGTACCTTAGTAATTTTGATCTTAAATTTTCAAAATAAGTTAAGATTGCGATACATAAAGTACGCAAAACATACATATCCCTTTGTCAAAAATTGTAGGCAGTATTTTTAGTCTTAGTTGATCTCAAAGAATTTATATAAACAAGAGTTAAACAGCCCTCTAGATAATTGAAATATAATATCAAATATAGTGTTCTCTTATTTTCGAATCAGTTATGGCTAAAGCAGGCATAGAGATAGAGTGATTAATCATAAATTGGGTACTTTACGGACCCAATTCGCAGGTTTCAATATATAATGACCGCTGTCTTTAAACGCTGTCAGTTCATAGACCACAAAAATGTTTCTCAGACTTATTTTAAACTTATTTACAAGCCAAAAATGTATGAAACGGGGCAACATGACTTTTACTTGTTTTCAGGAGAAAGTCACATGATGCCGAGAATGTTTATTGGTTAAAAACACAACTTTCCAACTGTTAAACAATAAAGTCAAAAATTGTGTGAAAAAAATCTTTGTTAGCAAAACTAAAGTTAATGTTCGGAAAACAAGTAATGAGGGTGAAAATTAAAATACTACTGAACGGGTAACTAAATTTAATTACTTTGACTATTTAACTCATGCCCCAAATGGGAGTCAATGACCAATCACATTTCAATGATTTTTTATTTACAACCAATCACAGTCGTGTTTCGCCTAAAATTTACCAACTAAAGTTTATCATAATAAAGAAAGCACTTCCTTTTTAACATTCTGAATAGGTCATAGCATTATTTTGCAGAGACTGACCCTGTAAGAAATACGGCTACCCGATTGAATATATAGCGCACGAATGTCAGCAGAAAGCGCATGCGATAGATAATATAAAAACATTTGTAACAATTGATTATACAACAACAACAAAAAAAAAGAAAACACTGTTTGCACTTTCTTAAACGAATTATTTTCCAAGAAATGACGTTGCAGAAAAATATAATTGACATATTTACATCATAGGACATCAATTTAATTAATACCTAAAACGGTTATAAATTTCTCCACTAGGGTGTATTCTTACAATATTGCGATCCTTTGGCAATAAATAATATTATGATCTGGTTGCAGTGATGAACAAAGGAAGGAAATGAAACGTGCCAATCGTTTCTCATTTGTTTTCAAACGTCCCAGTTTACATTAAATATATAAATATTTTAAAATAACTATAGTTAAATAATGATTTGTGAGTAAACAGTCCTAACAAATGCCACTCTTGATTTCCAAATTCTCTAGATAAATTCATTCCTCACTTCGTGAGTCGTGAATTTATCGATAATTTGGAAACCACTGGTGGCATTACTTATGAAATCTTTCTCTATTTAATGATGTGGAAACCAGTAGATTTATTAAGTTAACCAGACTTTGAAGGGCTGAGTATGTAAGGGGAATGGAGGGCTTGGAAATCTGTAAGACGATGTGGTCCACACAACCGGAAGGTATAAAGAAAAGAGGAAGGCCAAGATTTAGCTGGAAGCATGAGGCGGGCGAGACGATAGAGAACTGAGTTTGAGTAATTGGTGAAAGAGGCACTGAATCGTGTTAACTGGAGGAAGCTCCTTGAAGAAGCCAAGACTCAGGTGAGTTGTGCCAGTGATGATGATTATAACTAACCTCATGGCCACTCGGACAGAAGTTTTCTATGCATCCCTATCCCGAGCTAACGTTTTCCAATCATCTCCTATATAATCTACTTCATTCAAATCATCGTTAATGTTATTTTTCTACTTCATTCTTTGTCTACCAACTGATTTTTTCCTTCAGGTTTTTCATAAGTAATGCCATGAGTGATTTCAAAATTTATCTAGAGAATTTGGAAATCAAGAGTGGCATTTGTTAGGACTATTTAAGGAATAAAATTGAGCTGTTTACTCACAAATTATTGTTTAACTATACTTATTTTAAAATATTTATATATTTAATGTAAACGTCGATGTTTGAAAACAAATCAGAAATGTGAGGTTATGTTCATTCACTGCACCTTGATCATATTAATTTTTGCCAAATAAGATCGCAATATTGTAAGAGTGCACCCAAGTGGAGAAATAATGAAACACATCAAACTATATATCATAATCAACATTACGGGTTATTCATTTATTTTTTTAGTAAACAACTCACTAAAATCAAGGAATCTTTTCATTATTTGCTACATTCAATGTATTTTTTGGAGAAAAATAATGCTTTGACCTGTTCAGAACATTAAAAACGAGGAGCTTTCTGCATCACAAAAGCAGGAGCTGATAAAGAGAAATCGATAAAGAGCGAGGTGAAACACGACTGTGATTGGTTGTAAGTCAAAAATCATTGTAACGTGATTGGTCATTGACTCCCATTTGGGGCATGAGTTAAATAGCCAACAAAAAGCTTCTATACACTTATTTTATTTTCCATTCGTGCCACATGTCCTGCCCATCGCAGTCTACGAAACTTAACTGTTCTTATTGCATCTGGTTTCCTATAAAGATCATGTAACTGACTATTATATAGTCTTCCCACTCGCCTGTCTGTCTTTTGATCCAAAAATTTTATTTAAAACTTTATTCTCAAATACTCGTAATCTTCTTCTCTCCCTTAAAGTAAGAGTCGATGTTTGACATCCATATAATAATACCGGTAGAATGACAATTTTATATATTTTCAGTTTAAAGTTTTTTTTTTTTTGAGAGGAAATGGGAACAAGAGTCTCTGTAATGCATAATACGCTCGTAGCATGCATTTCCAGAATTAAGCCTACGTTTAATTTCTTTGTGCATCTCATTATTTTTGTAATGATCGTTCCTAGGCATTTTAATTCAGTCAATTGTTCAATCAAAATTCCCCTCATTTGCCATTAAATGTCCATCATATAATATTCTATATCATATATTTCAATATGTGATACTTATACACAATGTAAATAATAATATAATGTGCATATTTTTAGAATCTTTTCTCTGAGTAAATACAAAGACAAAAACTTACTTGTACAAGCATTTTTATTATACCCGCATATTTGAATATCCTTGGCTCCGATTCCCGTTATTGCTATATTTCTACTCGCTCCCACATAAAATCGCGGTTGCATTTGAATTCGATTCTTTCAGACACGTAAACATTGATGAATTAGCAACTTTGAATTCTTATGAAAAAAGGTAACTGTATTTACGGCTTATCAGCTTGTAACAAAATGGTAAATTTAAGTTAGTATTGTATATTTTTCGATTATAATTTGTTTTATACCTTATATAATAATCCATCCATAGTAATTCTGCCCGAAGGCGGGTCCTTCACTGCAATTATAGCATTTTCATGCTATGCTTGCAGCTTTACTAGGGAATTGTGTAGATGTGGTAGCTTCCCGTTGCTTTCCACACCAGTGAAGGATGATGGTGATGGTGATGATGATGATGATGATGATAATGATAAGAGTGATGATGGCCATATGATTTCGGGGACCGTTTGGGCCTTGAAGTGTTCCTGACATTTGTCTTATAGGTGAGGAAAAACCCAATAAAACCTCACCCAGAAAAACTGCCCCGGCCGGGGATCGAACCGCTGCGTGACAAGGCAGTACGCTACCTCGAGAGCACAGCGGTGGGCCCTTATATAATAAGTCGTTCTCAACTATAATGTTTTCTGTTATAATCTTCCTTACATTATTAAAATTCAAAGCTTTTCGAATACATGCTTTATCTTGAGGAATGTTCTTGATACTCAAGTTATTTGTCTTCGAAAAACTTTAAATTTTAATAATATAACGTAGATAACAGAAATATTATAGTTGAGGACGATTGTGTTATATGAAGTATTAAAAAAATTATAATCGAAATAATTTTAACCTCAACGGTGTTCAAAACATGATTATTTATAGATTTTACTAAAATAAACTAATATCTCTACATACGTAGAACACAGACCCAATTAAAAGTCTTATATGACTCGAGTCACAAAAATATGAAGTGCGCTACCGTGGGAGTCTATTATAAGTGAATTTCTTTAACAAATACCACTGATGTTCACATAAAATCTTCAGAATCACTTTTTTTTATTTTTCTAATAGCCTATTCCTCTACCTCTTTTACACAGATCGCTGACAGTGATGTTTCTTCGCTTACAACTTAATCGTCTCGCAAATTGTTTCAACTCACTAATGATTTCACTTGTCACAGTTTATTCTTATCTCAGTTTACTGTCATGTCATAGCGAAACTCACTCACAACGCTCGCAAACAGATTATAAAGGAACAATAATCAGAAATAGGAATGAGATGCACAAAGAAATTAAACATAGGCTCAATTCTGGAAATGCGTGCTATTATGTATTGCAGAGACTCTTCATGTCCCAACTCCTTTCAAAAAATGCTAAACTGAAAATATATAAAACTATTATTCTACCAGTTATATTATATGGGTGCGAAACATGGACTCTTACTTTAAGGGAGGAAGGGAGTTTGCGAATATTTGAGAATAAAGTACTTTGGAAGATTTTTGGACCAAAGAGAGATGAACAGACAGGTGAATGGAGAAGACTACTTAACAATGAATTACATGGTCTTTATAGGAAGTCAGATATAGTAAGAAGAGTTATGTCTCGTAAACTGCGATGGGCAGGACATGTTGCGCGTATGGGGAATGAAAGACGTGCATAGAAGCTTCTTATAGGAAAGCCAGAGGGAAAACGCCCACTTGGTAGATCAAGAATGAGGTGGGAGAATAGCATTAACTATGATTTGAGGGAAGTAGATTATACGAGAAATTATTGAAAAGCATTATCTCAGGATAGGGATGTATGGAGAGCTTATGTCCGCGCGGCCGTGAACCTGCGGGTTCGATAGTGCCAGTGAGTAAGTAAGTAAGTAAGTAAGTTGCAAAAAAAGCCGACAACGGAGGTGAGGTGGTATATAGAGATGTGTTGATCATTTTTTAACAAGGTACCAATGTCCGGAAATTATGTGTTTTCATTCTATGAGTAGTTAACTTCTCAAGAGTTTCGTTATTTGGATTCCAAAACTTAATACTTGACAATACTGTTACAGTAACATATATATATTTTTTTTATTTAGGAATATTCCACAATACAATGTTTCTCCTTCAACCCAAAGTGATTTGTCGCCAGAGGTTCCTGTCTAAGCATCTTCTTCCCTCAAATCTCTAGCTTCCATACTTCTCTTCACTCCACTCATCCATCGTTCTCTAGGCCTGCCACCTCCACTTCTTCCATTAGCTTTTCAATTAAGAATTTTTATTTGGTATTCCCTCTTCTTCTTCTCTACAGTCACAACTAATTTTCAAAATATGCACCTCACATTCCACTGCAGAGCGTATATAGGCGGTGTAGTACTAATCACAAGTTCAAATAAGCCTGGTCTCGTTTCAATTATTTGTGTAGCAGCGTGGATTCGGGCTATAAGATCCTTAAATAACTCTACTGGAATCTAATAAACTGACTGCTTCATGCCGCTCCACAAAAAGTAATCGAGAGGGTTAAGGTCAGGTGATCTCGAAGGCCATGGGGCTGGTCCCCCTCTTCTAATCTATCGACTTGGATACGTGGTATCCACATGTCTCCTCACATTGGTATCGAAGTGAGCTGGATGCCCCGTCATGTTGCAGCAACATTCCTTTGCGAAGCCACGTACAAAGGTTCCGTACCTGTGAGGTGTTGTCAAGTAATGAGTCTTCAAATCCTTCGAATTAATACTGATCTTGTGACATAATTAACTAAGCATAGTGTGAAAAAGCATCATTTCCGGACCTTGGTTCCTTATTAAAAAAATTAACAAATTTCAAAATGAATATACTACCACACTTCGGTTGTCGGTATTTTTTGCAACAGCCTGTATATGTGAGGGCAGGAAAATTCTCGTCGTATAATTAACAAATTTCTAGTTTAGAAATTGCAGGAAGCGAAACTTCAGTTGATGGAGGGTAGATGCGTGCAGAACTTTCCACAATGGAGGTCCAGACGCATATCAAAATTTCTGTGCGGGTGTTTCAACTCGCGATTTTTCCATCCATTAAAACAATGCGAGATCCCTATTCCGCCGTCATCAGCGCAATTCAAACGCTAGTACGTATTACAATCCGTCACAATATTTTTCTGCGTCATTTTGTAATAACTTTCTTATTCGCTTATTTTAACAAACTATGTAAGAAACGTAAACTAGGGTTTCATTCTATTTTTGTATTATCAAATCAATGCCACGAGTGATTTCCAATTTATATATAGGAATTAGAAACCAACAGTGGCATTTATTAGAGTTATCTAAACAATAAAATTAATCTGTTTACTCACAAATCATTATTTAAATATAGTTATTTTAAAATATTTATATATTTAATGTAAACGGCGATGTTTGAAAACAAATGAGAAATGTTTGGTTATATTTTATTTGTTCATCACTGCAACTTGACCATACCATTTATTGCCAAATAGGATCACAATATTGTAAGAATACACCCTAGTGCAGAAAAAAAAATGAAACACATTAAACTGTATATTATAACCAACATTCCATCCATCCATCCATCCATAGTAATTCTGCCCGAAGGCAGGTCCTTCACTGAAATCAAGTCATTTTCATGCTATGCTTGCAGCTTTACTAGGGAATTGTAGGTGTGGTAGCTTCCCGTTGCTTTCCACACCGGTTAAGGATGAGGATGATGATGATGATGATAAGGATGATGATGGCCATATGATTTCGGGGACATTTGTCTTGCAGGTGAGGAAAACCCCAGATAAAAACCTCACCCAGAAAAAACTGCCCCGACAGGGGATCGAAACCGGGCCCGCTGCGTGACAAAGCAGCACGCTACCTCGAGACCACAGCGGTGGACATAACCAACATTATAGGTTATTAATTCGTTTTTTTAGAAAACATCTCTGTAAAATCAGTATTTAAAAACACGATTATTGAACACACAATTATCAAACGTGTAGGTCGAAGGAATCTGTTCATTATTTACTACATTCAACATAGTATGTTGGAGAGTCAGTCACTGCAAAATAATGCTCTGACCTGTTCAGAATATTAAAAAGGAGGAGCTTTCTTTATTTTCGTAATCAAAATTTAATAATTATTAAGGTGAAACACGACTGTGATTGGTTGTAAAACAAAATTCACTAAAACGTGATTGGTCATAGACTCCCAATTTGGGGCATGAGTTAAATAGTCGATAAAAATGCATGTGACTGCAAAGTTATATACTTCCCTCCCTTGAGTGATAGGCCTATTAAAAAATTTATTTCCGTGTCCTATAGTTCAATTTTGGATTTATCGGACCAATAAATAGCAAAATACAAAAGAAAAAGTTGTAGAATTACAAATTACACCCGGAGTCAGGCTGTAAAAATATTGCAAACACGTCATTATAAATAATGTACGCATAAACTTCTGTATGAATAACTATTTCCAATTAAGTCATACGGTATGTTTCAAAACTAATTTCTACATGTTACTTTATTTATACCCGAAATAATTCCCTAAATTATGCACACTTATATCACTCTGTATAGACACGACGAATTACATGCAATCGCAACACAAACAACAGGGAAAAGCGCGCATGATTTCCACAGTATTAAAATAAACATTGTGCAATGGAACAAGTAAACAAAGTAGTGTGTATTAGAATTAAAATAAATAGGACTTCATTTTACTACATTTTTATATTAAATATTTTAAACCATTTTTTTTTCTTTTTTAAACACAGCAGATATGAATAAAACCAACACACAGCTAGAAATACAGATTAAAAATGAACAAAATAAATTCAGAGCATTCTCACATCTGTATACAGGCACATGTTTAAATATATTTTTTAACCAAGTTCTGTCACCAACCAATTTGTGAGGATACTTAATTTAAATAATTATTGAACTACCAAATACATGCATTAGTAACTTAGGAAAGTTACATTAAAAATGGAAATACTAACGCAATGCTGCAGAAGCAATTTAACGCGATTCAGCGCTATACTTAAGGAAAATATTATTTTGCGATAATATAGATATATACACACACACACGCACACACTAGCTAATACCCGGCGTGCGCTGTTACGCCTAAATAAATGAAAATGTGATTTTATGTTCAGTTCAATACGTAGAAGGAAAAATATTTATAAATTTAGATTTTTTAGATAGTCCGTGCTGATTACCCGGCGTTGCCCGGGAATCTACTTATCCCGATCTTTTTTACATAAATGAGCTGAAATACGAAAATTAATGTTTTAAGTTTAGTTAAATAAGTAAGAGGAAAAATTTATATCGTAATTATGTTTAGATACCGCGTGCTGTTTACCCGGCATTGTCCGGATATCTACTCATCCCAATCTTCTTGGCATAAATGAGCTGAAAGACGAAAATTGATGTACTTCGTATGATTAGTTGAATAAGTAAAATGAAAAATAATTATAAATGTATATTGTAATTATTTTAAGATTTCCCGTGCTGATTACCAGTGCTGATCCACTTATCTAGATCTTCTTGGCATAAATGAGCTAAAAGACAAAATTCGTTATTGTGAGTTACCAGTAAAAGAATACCCGCCATGTGCTATGCTTGCACAGGAATCTATATACTTGTCTTCTTGGCATCAATGAGAGACAAAAATGTTTATTGTGAGTTATCCGTAACAGATAAACATATGCTGTCGTTGACTTTTTTGTAGGGTTTTTTTGAGATATTCAATTCTGTGTACATTACTTTTGTGTATGTCCACCGCTGTGGTCTCGAGGTAGCGTGATGCCTTGTCACGCTGCGGGCCCGGGTTCGATCCCCGGTCGGGACAGTTTTTCTGGGTGAGGTTTTCATCGGGGTTTTTCCTCACCTGTAAGACAAATATCAGGAAAACTTTAAGGCCCAAATGGTCCCCGAAATCAAATGGCCATCGCAATCATCATCATTCACATTCATCTTAGATTAAGCTTAGGATTAGGGATTCTCCTGGCGCACCACTATCAACATCATCACCCATCATATCATCGGGGCAACGTAACCCCGCCTTCCAGGCGCCCCAACCTCAGAAGTGGGTTACAATTACGCCATGCCAGGATAGAACACCAGGAATGTCGAAAGATAACCTGGGGTATTTGCAAAAAAAAATAATTAATTTTGTGTATTTGTTAAAGTTTAGGCAGCGTAAGCCATTTAAGCGTCCAAAGAGCTAATTTTTCACGTTTTCCACTGCAATGGGCGATTTTTTAGCCTATGTTCATCCCGAGAATATTCTGAATTTTGCAAAAAGCCCCATCACGATCGGATCAACGGTATGGCTGCGCATATAGCACGAACAAACAAACAAACGTTCATTTTTATGTATTATATATAAAGATTTTCCAGCCATCCACTATACCTCTTCCGAATTAAGTCCCAGTTGTATGTAAACAAACCTGATATATGACAGCATTTTCATTGTTCGAATTTCGGATTTACCTTTAAGCGTGTAAGAAAATGTAGATAGCTAACACTCAAAATAAAGGAAATAAAAATAATAAAAATGCATATTATCAAGCACATGAATGTATAAGTTATATAGAAAAAAAATTAACATATATAATTACAATTTTAAGAGATTAAATAAGCATTGTTTAATTCTTACGCACGCGCAATGCTGAATACGTTGGGATTTCTATCGTATCAAAATGATCGCTTTCTCTAGAACTTCATAAATCATTGGAAAATAAACAATTTGAAAAGCGAAGAGAAGAATTATTTTGAATATTTTCAAAAGTTTGATGAAAAATATCCTACATTAGCCATTGCGGACATGGTAAAAATTACACAATTGACAGGTATGCAGCTTAGAGCATACATTCTGCTCGTAATGAAATTGTAAATAAATTACATCTATCGACAAAGTGAAGAAAATGTAAACATCTGATTAGGTATACCCATATATAATTGTTTGTCATAAATAATAATAAATTGAGCAAGTTCAAAATTATTGGTACCATCTAATATTGCATTCAGTCTTATTTCCTGTAATACGGTTTTTCCTAAGAACAATGTTTCTATCTATGACAGTTCCAGATACAATGTAGTCATATGGCGGGGAAAAGTAGCAGCTTTGTACCCCCAATAGACGTAGTAATACCTTATGCAAGTTAGATCTATCTGTAATGGCGTAACAGCTTCAGCCTCTGTTTTATTAGGAGTTACTAGACCTAGTTAATGTATTCAACTTTTATAAGATTCATGATGTGTTCCGTTGAGGTTTATTCAAAATTAATATAAAATTATGGAATATTCACCTGAAAAGTCCGTCTCCTCAACTTAATTAATAATTTAACTGTAGCGCTTTCGGGACTTGTCCTATCATCGGCAGGATTCAAAACTGGTGTTTCACTGAAGACCTGGTAGAGGGGGTTGCATGTATTGGGTTCGTTTTCGTTTATCAGGTTGTCGTTGTGAGCTGCTTTCATGATTTCCATCTCTTCGAGTACGTTTATCTTCGCTGGATTATTTTCTCCGTGCATTACTGTTAGGGTGTTTTTAAATAACACGATATGTCGATGATGTACTAGTAATATATGAAAATGAAAACAGAAAAGAAAAATAAATACTACAAGACTTAAACAACATGTATGAAAAAAACACTTTCACCGAAGAAATAGAAGTTAATAACAGCATAAACTACTTAAATTTGTCTATAACCAAAAATCTACACAACAATAAACTAGAAATCGGTATCTACCGGAAACCCACAAACAATGCTCTGGCCATAAACAAAAATTCTACACACCCTTTTCATCAGAAAATTAGTACATTTAATAGCTTAGTCAGTAGAATGTTGAAACTCCCATTAAGCAAAGACAATTATATCCAAGAACTCAACTACATTAAGTATATGGCAAAAACCAATGGCTATAATGAAGAATTCATAGATAAGCTCGTAAAAAAACAAAAAAGGAAGAACAACATAACCCAACATATTTAAACTAGAAAAAGAATCTGACAACAACAAGAAAACATGGATAACACTTACATACACAGGAAAAGAAACGACAAAATTAGCCAATGCACTAAAGAAAGCCGATAAAAACGTAAAAATAGCATACAGAACCAATAACAAATTAAACATAATAAACAATAACATTGAAGAAAATAACATTTTCAACAGCAAAGGAGTTTATAAACTGACATGTAAGGACTGCAACAAATTTTATATAGGAAGGACAAACAGGAGTTTTAACATCAGATTCAAAGAACATTTTCGAGACTTCATTCACGCAGAAGGGAAATCAAGCTATGCAAAACACGTTATCCATGAAGGACATCGCATGTTAAATATTGAAATCACCCTAACAGTAATGCACAGAGAAAATAATCCAGCTAAGATAAACGTACTCGAAGAGATGGAAATCATGAAAGCAGCTCACAACGACAGCCTGATAAACGAAAACGAACCCAATACATGCAACCCCCTCTACCAGATCTTCAGTGAAACACCAGTTTTGAATCCTGCCGATGATGGGACAAGTCCCGAAAGCGCTACAGTTAAATGATTAATTAAGTTGAGGAGACGGACCTTTCAGGTGAATATTCCATAATTTTATATTAATCTAGTTAATGTAGTTACACTTATCTCCCAAAGATGTCATAAATAGTATCCAGTCAACATACCGACCCAATCAGACATCTAGTGGGCAACTAGAGTATTATTAAGATGAGAAAGGTCGGTAAATTTTGCTTAGATGCCTCTTTGTTCAGGTTTAAGGATCTGTTACGAGCCTGAAAATCTTCAGACTCAGGACCTACTGCTCGAAGTCCCTCCTGGAGGATTTGCTCCTTGATTTTTTCCATCCTAAGAAAAATCCATTGACCCCGGCTGGGTTTGAACCCTCGACCCTCGGAGCGAAAGGCAAGGAGCGTAACCACTACTCCACCGCAGCCGACATATACGCTTTAATATCTAAAGTCATATCTCGTCTATAATATTTGACAGTATTCAGGAAGTTGTGTGTGTATATGTGTAGTGAATAAGTATTAGTCCAGTTTTATTGTGAAAGAATAATGATAGTAAGAAATGGTGATTATTAAGGAATGAATCCTGGTGATAAAATTTTAATCAATGATTGGCCTCGATGTCTGAGAAAAATCAGGAAAACCCCTGCCAGGTTGATCGGTACCAGAATTTTAACACGGAACCTGCCGAATGTGTCTTTACTCGTATCGCTACGCTTGAGACAACTCACTCGATGAAGAGAAGCATTGGTTCTCATAATAACAGGGATTTAAGTAACAAGTCTTGCTACATTAAGATTCTGATGGGTGACCAGTTTCTTCACCTATATAAGAACAGCAGTCTATCATAAAGATCAGATGTGGTTTTTAACAGCTTAACATTCTTTAGTATCTTTAAAATTGAGAATAATTTACTTTTTTGCATATTTTATAGATCCGTATACAATCATGTATGCTGATACCCTGCTTCCAATAAAATTTGTGGATCATTAGTTTTAGAAAATCTTATCAAGTTAAAATGATACATATTAAGTCGAGTTTATAGGCTACATGATATAAAGATGGACAATATCAAAGATGAATTTGCAAGGACTATTTAACCCATCCTCCAAATGGGAGCCAATGACCAATCACATTTCAATGATTTTTTATTTACAACAAATCACAGTCGTGTTTCGCCTCGAATTTATAAACTAAAGTTTAACATAATAAAGAAAGTGCCTCCTTTTTAACATTCTGAATAGGTCATAGCATTATTTTGCAGTGACTGTCTAAGAAATGCAGCTACCAGACTGTATATATAGTGGACGAATGTCAACTCATAGCACATGCGGGAGTTAATATAAAAACATTTGTAGCAGTTGATTATACCACCAAGAGAAACCAGTGTTTGCACTTTCTTAAATGTATTTTTTTCCCAGGTAATAATCCAGAAAATTATAATTGTCATATTTACATCATAGGACATCAGAAATGAATTAATATGCAGTTTGATGTGTTTCATTTTTTCTCCACTAGAGTACATTCTTACAACATTGCGTTCCTTTGGCAATAAATAATATGATCTGGTTGCAATGATGAAGCAAATGAAGCGTGCCAATCGTTTCTCATTTGTTTTCAAACATCGCCGTTTACATTAAATATATAAATATTTTAAGATAACTATATTTAAATAATGATTTCTGAGTAAACGGCTTAATTTTATTCGTTAAATAGTCCTAACAAATGCCACTCTTGATTTCCAAATCCTCTAGATAAATTAGAAATCACTCGTGGCATTACTTATGATAACCCCTGTTAAGCCACCAATGGTAAATAAAAATACAAAGTCATAAACATGATGCACTGTAGGTTGGTGTGAACAATAAACTGTAGATAATTGACTCAAATGTTTAATTCTAGTAGGAACATCAATAATAATTACTGTTGCTGATGTAAAATATGCACGGGTATCAATAATTATTCCTACTAATTTTAAATGTAAATAAACAAATGACAGCAATATTATGGTCCTATATTTATAGGCTTTAAAAAGACAAATTAGCCTATTATTACTATTTATTTGGCCATTAATTTATATTATGATAACCAAGAAATTATGGGGTAAAAACAACGTTATTGAATTTAATTATTTTACTATGATCTCCGATTAATATAATTACAGTCTTTTTAGTCAATATGTTACCAAATTTTCTACTTTATAGAATATACTTCAATCACAATTTGAAAATTTTTTAATGTATTTACAAAATGTATTTCATCAATTTCGATAATTAATTGTCTGCATCACGTTGTCCTTGTGGCAATCCTCTAATGAGGAAAGTTTTATATAATAATTTAGTAAAAATGAAATATATATCCGGCTAAAGGCACGGATTTCAACGTAAGTGGCCATTACATTTTTGGTCTATCAATTGAGCGTTTTTCCTCTGATTTTCCTACAAAAGTTTCCATGTCCCTCTTTCATTCCCAATTCTTGTCACATGTCCTCCCCATCGCAGTCTACGAGACTTAACTTTTCTTATTTTATGTGGTTTCCTATAAAGATCATGTAGCTCATTGTTATGAAGTTTTCTCCATTCGCCAGTCTGTTCATCTCTCTTTAGTACAAACATTCTCATATGAACTTTATTCTCAAATAATTGTAATTTTTTTCTCTACTCTTAAAATTAGAGTTTTATGTTTTGCATCCATATAATATAACTGAGAGAATAACAGTTTTATATATTTTCAGATTAATGTTTCCTGAGGCAAGTTAGAATGACAAGAGTCTCTGTAATACATAGTAGAACGCATTTCCAGATTTGAGCCTATGTTTAATTTCTTTGTACATCTCATTCATTCTTCTCTTCTTCACTTCACGTGCTAGGCAAAAATTGCCTGTTCCGCCTCACAGTTGTTCTGTCCATCTTTTCACTGACCTTCCTACATTCCTTGAACCTCTTGGCTAGTAGTTGAATGCTGCTCTTGGTAATCTTATTACATTCATTCTTTCCACATGTGTAAACCATTTCTCTCTACATTCTCTGATTTTCTCATTCAATGGATATATATTTAACTCTGTTCTTATATGTTCATTATTTATCCGATCCAATCTTGTGCAGCCTTTTGTTCTTCTAAGGAAGTTCATTTCTGCTCTCTGAATTCTACTTTGTAATTTTTTGGTCATTACCCAAGTTTCGCTCCCATAAAGTAATGCAGGAACTGCCGATGTTTTATAAAACTTCAATCTAGTATCTCTTCTTGTTTTATTTTTTAATTTTTATGTAGGCCTATAGTTCCGCATATCATTTGAAATTTCGACAGTTTCATATGTATGTCTCTTTCAGTTTTGTGTTTATAGTAAAATTACAACCCAAATAATTAAAATTTGGTACATCTCATTCCTTTGCAATTATTGTTTCTTGCTATTTGAATTCAGCCACTTCTTCAAAATTTCTACGGTATTTATTTATGTTTACTTGGAGTATAATTGATAACATTTAGCAAACAATTTTAATTCCTCACGTTTAAATTAAGGAATTTTACTAATTATTTCAAAATCTATATAGTGGTAAAGTTATTGTGAACGGATGCATATTTATCTGTCATCAAACTGAATGACGATAGGATTATATGGAAGTTACAGGTACTTTCGCATTTTATTATCCAATTTTATAGCGCAAGAAAGCTTCCGTTAAGTTTTATTTCTCCCTGTCCGCTCAAGTGACTTTTTTATTTATTCACCGAGGAGATGCAGCTTATTTCTTCCGGCTGAAGGATGTGGATTCAAAGAACGCATCGTTTTATTCTACTTCTTCAGAAAGCTTGGAATCAATACCAAAGATTCCTACGTCATAGAAAGACCTTAGATGCATCCTTCTTTTCTTCTACAAAGGAATTCAATGTATGTTTCCTATGTTGGTCTAATGCAGAAACTAGAATGAATTCTTCTCTCAAGCTCAACATGAACAACCCCAGTTATTATGTATTTTATAAGATGTTGCACTATATACCAAAGAATACCCTCATGATTGAAAAAAAAATGGATAAAATACAATAAAGAAGCTTAGATATAATAACATATGGGTTAACCAGCGAGAAGGCTCAACATTGCCTTTTGAGGCTCGTAATCGGGATTTCAAGGAAGTTGAAAGTTTGTATCTTCCTTTAATTCTTTTCTAGTTTAGAATTTTTTGTTCATCAATAATCATCAATTACCATAAATTAATTTTTATTTATTTATTTATTTATAAACAGGTTTACAAACTAAATACACTATGTAGCGATTATAATTTTAAAATTTCAGTAAATAAAACAAAAGGAAATGCATTTTGTGGAAGAAACACTGCGTGCAAAGATAATAATTAGAGACAAAATTATTGATCAAGTATCCCACTTTAAACATTTAGGATGTGATATCAGCTATGGGTATGATAAAAATATTGAATAAAAACTCATCAGTTTCAAGCTATTAATAGAACATTGAAAAATAAAGCCCATAAACACATAAACAAACAAAATTAAAATTTCATAAAACAATGGCGGTCCCTGTTCTTTTATATGGGAGCGAATCTTGGATTGTCACTACCAAACAAACAAGTAAAATCCAAGCAGCAGAGATGAAATTCTTAAGAAGAGTAAAAGGATGCACTAGAATGGACCAGATAAGAAACCAGGATATCCGTGAAGAACTACAAATTTACTCCATAAAAGAAAATATATTTAACAACAAGATTCAATGGAAAGAATGGAAGAAAGTAGATTACCAAATAAAATCTTACATTATTTTCCGAGAGGAAGAAAAGATGTCAGACGTCCTCGGAAGAGATGGTCTTAGATATATTAGTGAAGACGGAACAGGCAACTAATGCCTAATCCACGAAGTGCAGAAGAAGAAGTTTACAATTAAATAAAATTGCATCCTGTGCCCAAAGCATTTTAAATTTTTATCTTCTTTCTACATCCTTCTCTATCCTCCCATTCCAATTCTTCCAGATCAATCTCCGTCATACCGTTTATTAATAGTTCATTAATATTCATTAACTTTAATTGTGCAAGACACGTTACTACTGTACGTGACCACGTACAGAAAGTATTCTGACTTATATACAATGAGTTTCACTCGACTTGTGGATACTGTGTGGCCAGAGCAAGTTGATGACTCAATGCTTGCAGTCACTTTTCCCGCTATCGGCCGCAGGTCGAGTGAAACTCACTGTATATCTATGTATTATAGTGAATATTGTTTTTAAATGATTAAAACATTGAATCATTTATAAAAGCATATGATCATGTTTAAAAGGATACCAAAGAAAGTTCTAAATGAACAGTAGGCCTATTACTATTGTTAAGAGTTCTATAATAGAATAATAACTAACTCACTACAACTATCAAACCTGAAGATTCGTATCCGCAAAGATATAAGCTCTCCATATATCCCTATCCTCTGCTAACGCTTTCGACAAATCTCCTGTATAATTCACCTCTCTTAAGTCGAGGTAAATGTTATTTCTCCACTTCGTTTTTGGCCTACTTCCTCTACAAGAAGTTTCCATGCCCATTTTTCATTCCCCATTCGTGCCACATGTCCTACCCTCACAGTATACGAGACTTCTGTTATTATATCTGGTTTACCATAGAGATCATATAGCTCACTGTTAAGTAATCCTCTACATTCGTTTGCCTATATTTGGATCTAAAATTTTCGTAAGAACTTTATTTTAGAATACTCGTAATATTTTTGCTCACTTTAATTAAGAATCCATGTTTATTTATTTATTTACCAATGCCACCATGTAACTCATTTCTTAATTTGGAGCGCCTATATGGCTAGACTTACATTATCCCGATGATATGATAGGTGACAAATGATGATAAAGCACCAAAGAGTCATTAAAGCTGAACTTAGACTAAATCCAGACCATGGATAACCTTCTTCTTCTTCACGATTTAGGCTTATTTACTAGCCTGTTCCGGCTCCAAATTGCTGCTCTTCCATCTTTTCCTTGGTCTACCATGGATAACCATATGAATAATTCCCTTTAAGAAAACATCCCTACAGTCTGATCGGGAATCGAACCCGGGACCCCATAAACAGTAGCCAGAAGCTCTGACACTAGCCCATGAAGCTATAAGGCATGGACTTAAGTCAGTTAAGTAATTATGAAATGTTTTAATATTTTATTGTTTTTTAGACTACTCTTACATTTATATGATACATTTATATGTAAGTAAACTTAAGTTTAACATATAAAACCATCAGATCGAGTAATTTCATTTGTTTTTCTACTGTAGTGTGTTACGTTGTATGTTATGAGGTGCCAAAAGAAATCAACGCAGATTGCTCACAAGTACGTACTTAAGTGTGAAGTAAATAAGAATTAAGTGGTAATGTTGGCGAATGTTGTTTAAGTGTTAGTAGACCAAGGTCACTTGGCACTAATTGTAAATATCCCCATCCAAATATGTTGTTAGTTAATATGAATGTATGGTGTCTGAGACAGTAACATGATTTTTTGCGCGTTTTGTGCGTTTGTCTTACTTACAGCAATGACGACCATGATTGAAACTTCAACTTCCTACATTTCGGGGCTGCCAACCTAAACAACTGTACTGTAATATTAAATATTACAAAAACGCGTGTGGGAAGTAAAACCACTACACTCTATATATAGGGCTACTACATACAATGTAGGCAATATAGCCTACAAAAAATATCTAAAAGGTGGTGTTAATATAGGCCTACATTATACGAAACAAATCAATGCATTTTAAATGAAATTAACTTTATTTGAAACAATATAAAACGAATACGTACTTGCCGCCATTTTAACACTGAAATGATGTCACGGCCTACTGTACTTTCAACTAATAAACATTGCCCACACTGTTAACGTTTTTGGTTTTTTATAATGGACGCAAATATTTCCAACAAAGATGTTAATAATTTACTATTATTTATTATTTTGAAAACACCATCGCGAAAATAATAATGTACAACGCAAGTTTGTGAAGTGTTTTACAGAATCTCGGAAATTAAAAACCTCGCTGTCGCTCGGTTTTAAACATTTTCCTCGCTTCTGTGAAAACTACTTCCCAACCCAACCTCGTACCGTAATATACTGCTGTTCTTGATGTACAAAGTTACTATGATACTACTTTTACCATAAAAATACTTACAAGAGTAGGCCACCGCAATCCCAAACATTGTCGGGTTCATAATGTGGGACAAAAACAGAATACATAGGCCTATGTCTGGAAGTTTGAGAGCTGGCATCAAGAGCTGGGTAGTTAGAAGTCGATAGGGCTTAACGAGTGAAAGATTTATCGTTAGAATGTGACCCAATAGAACGAGTTTCTTTAATGGGAATAAAAGCTCTAAATTTTCTTCTACGTTTAAAACACCTCACTTGAATTCTAATTTTCTAGATAAGTAAAAGCATTGATTTACAAAATAACATTCGGCTCATTTACTATAAAATAGGTTCAGTTTTAAAACATAGCACACTACTTAAAGCTCTACAAATTTAAAGTCCTAAGATATTTTTGTTTACAGAATCTTTGAAATAATTTCTAAAATATTGATAATAGCTGCACCTAATTTGCTAAGTGAGTTGCACCAAAATATATGTATTAGACCTATGTAAATAGCCTGTTTTGTAACTCTTTTTAATTGTTTGGTTTCTGTAAAAAAAGAAGCATATTATGCATTGTAATTTTCCGCAACACTGTAATTTGTATGTTTCTCTTGTTGACCAAAAAGGAATCCCATAAATATTCCTTAATAACTACTTAAATGTGTTCATTAACTAATAAGGGACGTCAAAAATGATTTTAAACCCTATAAAAATAGTAAATAATTTAAAGATAATGGAAAAAACACTTTTCCGTAAGTAATGCCACGAGTGATATTTGTAAATCAGAAGTGGCATTTGTTAGGACTATTTAACGAATAATATTAAGTTGTTTACTCACAAATCATTATTTAAATATAGTTATTTTAAAATATTTATATATTTAATGTAAACGTCGATGTTTGAAAACAAATGAGAAACGATTGGTACGCTTCATTTCCTTCTTTTGTTCATCACTGCAACCAGATCATATTATTTATTGCCAAAGGAACACAATATTGTAAGAATGCACTCTAGTGGGGAAAAAATGAAACACATCAAACTGTATATTAATTCATTTCTGATGTCCTATGATGTAAATATGACAAATATATTTTTCTGGAATGTTATTACCTGGGGAAAAAAAATACATTTAAGAAAGTGCAAACAGTGGTTTCTTGTTTTGGTGGTATAATCAATTGCTACAAATGTTTTTATATTAACTCTCGCATGCACTACGTGTTGACATTCATGCACTATATATACAATCTGGTAGCCGTATTTCTTAGAGAGTCAGTCACTGCAAAATAATGCTATGACCTATTCAGAATGTTAAAAAGGAGGAACTTTCTTTAATATGATAAGCTTTAGTTGATAAATTCGAGGCGAAACACGACTGTGATTGGATGTAAATAAAAAATCAGTGAAATGTGATTGGTCATTGACTCCCATTTGGGGCATGAGTTAAATAGTCAAGCCAAATACAGTAACTTATAACGACGCTCAAAATTATTATTATTATTATTATTATTATTATTATTATTATTATTATTTTTATTATTATTATTATTATTATTATTATTATTATTATTATTATTATTATTATTATTATTATTATTATTATTATTATTATTATTATTATTATTATTATTATTATTATTATTATTATTATTATTATTATTATTATTATTATTACAATTACTGTTATTCAAATTGTCGAACAATTAATTACACATCTATCGTCACCTCTCTGACTTAAGTTTCTCATTTTAGTAGCTGATAAAGTTCTATAGCCTATTTCTAACTGAGGATCCGTAGAAAATAGTGAAGAGATTTGAACGACATTAGTAACTTTGCATGGATTGACCCAAATATAAAATTTGGTCAATTTCATATCTGAATTCTCTTAGCACAAATTATTATTTAAACTGTTTAAATAATAATTTGTGCTAAGCTGAGAATTCAGATATGAAATTGACAAAATTGTATATTTGGGTCAATCCATGCAAATAAGAATGTCTTAAAATCGGGATGGCCTCCATAGAATAACTTGATGAAGTTACCAATTTTATATTTTATTACATAACATCAACGGTGCTTTAATATGAATTTCAAAAGTGTTGAATGTTGGAAAACGCAAATATTTTAGGATATTATTTTCCCAGTTGCCTCGTGTATCAAAATAATATGAAATATGTTTTAACTATAGTTTGACAATTAAGGGTTTATGAAATTTGTATATCTTTAAAACATGTAATTCAATATAATTTATTACTTTATTAACTCTTCATTGTCTTCATAGTACACCCTTAGACCAAAAAATGAGTCATCTCTTGAACGCACATTTCTTCTAAGTCCTACTCGACACAGTGCTGGGTTCACACTAGTAAACTAGTCATAATTGTGCAGGCCCTGAGCTACTGCGTTATGTGGCATGAACTGAGTGAAGAACTCCTACGTGCCCTGTTAGGTCAGCGGTATAGCATGCAGTCACTGTTTCTGTTAATGAAGGTCGCAGGTTCGCGTCCTCAATTATGTAGTTTTTTTTTCGTGATATTTGTATTAAAATGTTTCATGAATTACATACATTTTATTTTGACAATTGAACTAAATCAATGTTAATGTCGTTATTGTAACAATTATTTTACCACATTCAGGGTTTGTTCTAGGTGATCTCAATGTATTGATTTTAATAGACTGATGCGAACACGTTCTGCGTATAAACAACAGCCTCTAACAAGTTTGTTTATAATGAACTCTAATTGTCCTGCAGATGCACGAAAGACGAAAGATGGCTTATGGCCACAAATTCAGGACGTCTGGGATGCTCTAGCCGAAAGTCCACGTGACTGTAGAAATTTGATTGCATCAATGCCCCGCAGATTGAGGGCGGTAATAGATTCTGAGGGTACATACACCCGATATTAATTTTGTTAAAGTTTTCATTTTAGAAGATATTATTTTCTTTCTTCATTTAATTATTAGAAGGTTTTTATTTATGTTTAATTGTGTGTGCATTAAAGCCATAAAACTCAAATATAAAACTAAATATGAAACTATATTAGAGGTGAAAATGCTATCCTAACATTCAGTAAAAAAAAGTAGAACGGGAATCGAACCCGTGAGGTTACGAACGCAGATGTTGTGTGTTAAACCTCTCGACCACGGAAACACACAAAGGCAAGATCTCTCTTTTATGTTACTTGAGTGTGCACTGCGTTAACTAGCAAACAAGACAGTACAATTACTGAAAACGTGTTAATGTGAATAAGGCTCCTGCGAGTGCTCACGAAGTTCCCCGATCGTTTGATAGAATCAAGAGACGACTTTTTTTTTTATCTAAGGGTGTACATACTATCCGAGTACGAAAAATTATAATTGTTATCTTTAATGTAATCGATTAGAACAGAAACGGTACAAGCTACGTTATATAGTAACAATTCAGCTTAACATTTAGTTAAATATTTTTACTTCACTGGCTAAGAAGACAAGACCTGTTCAAAGATGCACTTGAAAGAATATTGGAAGAAATAAATCTGCGGGAAGAAGATGCTAGACAACATAACATAAAATTATCCTTTGCAGACACGTAAAAAGAGGAACTCAGACAGACGAGCAAAGCTAAATATTCTGTAAAGAATCTGCTCTTGGGTACAAAACTATAAATGAACATATGGACGGGTTGAAATTACAGTGGTGCAAGTCATTGTTATCAGCAGTAAAACTGTAATCATTGTAAGCTTACAAATTAAAGTCAAGCTCTACTTTAAATTTGGATTCAAATGGCACCCGTAAAATGGATATATTTCAGCACAACATTTTGTTTCTGAATTTAGTACAGTATATCTCTTCCAAGCTACGTTCCACTGTAATATAAAAAAGTTGTATGGCTGCATTTTCATTAATTCGATCAATGAAAATGCAGCCACACGTCTTTAACAGTATAATACATCTTTTAACGATTTCATCTTTGAGCGTATAAGAAAATGGTGTTCGTTCTCTTAATAGATGAAATAGAAAATATTATCAAGAACGTGTCTATATAAGTTATAGAAGAGAATCTTAAAATATATCATATATTTATAGATTAAATAAATATTATACTGAGCAACAAAAAAATAAACCTTTTTTTGTCTCAGAAAGAAAAATATGACATTCTGGTATTTTTTCTCCTGAATTCAAATATGATATCGGGTTTTCTCCATCACGCAAGGTTTCCGAGAGACGGCATTTATAATTTCAAACACTTTAATATTTTATACATACGTAACTACATAACATTTGAATATTCGGGCTCACCTAGAAAGTAAGAAATGACGATTTTCTGCTATATTTCGCCTGTGGAGCATCCCTCTTGATGGTCCAACAATAATCGGCCAGCATATTAGCATTCCATGTTGCCTTGATATCTCTTTTCCATAGCTGAAATCTCCTGACGAAAGTGTTCGCCGTACTCATCGCTCAATGGACAAATGGACGAAAAAACGTTTATTAAAAAAATATTATTTAAATCCATTAGCCTAATTGAAATTGAAATAAAAAAATGTGGATGATGGAGAAATTCCTAATACATATTTGAAAACACGATAAAAAAACTGCATTAAGTACAACTATTGGTACTCATGAGACAAAAATCATGTTGACCAGTGTTATTAGACTATGAATATCTTGAAGAAGATTTCCTGGCTGTTGGCCATGGTCTTGAGGCTTGAAGTTCCCCGACGTTTCGCCAGAGACTGCGTCCGGCATCCTCAGGGGTTGTCTTGACACTTCAAGTCTCAATACCACGGCCAACAGCCCGGAAATCTTCAAGATCTTCATACCACTCCGGCCGTGAAAGCCTAAGTCAATATATTATTAGACTATATATTGTTAAGCATGCGCAATATAGAATACGCTGGAATTCAGGATCTTTCAAAATAGCCACTTCTATATCAGACATTGCAAATTAAAGTATTTGAAAATCTGAGAGAGAAAAAAATAATTTGAATGTTTTCAAACAGTTTTGTGAAAAATAGCCTACATTAGCTATTGTGAATGTGGTGAAAATGATAGAATTTACAAGCGAGTCAACATGGCGCATAATTTCTCCTCATAATGCAATTGTAAATAAAGGATATATATTGGCATCATGGAAAAAGCGTAAACGTCTGATTATATAGGCACAAATAAATATAATTTGTTATCATAAATAAATAAATAAATAAATAAAAAATGGAGGAAGTTCCTAATTATTGGTATTAATACCATCTTACTATGTAGACCTATTCAGTCTTATTCCCCATAAAATACGATGTTGCCTAAGAACAATGTTTCTGTCGATTACAGTTCCGTACACAATTCAGTCATATGTGAATAAAAGTAGCACTACGGTCCCCCCAATTAACTGTGTCGGCGAAGTAATAACTTGTGCATGTTGTTTACGGTACAATAGGAACTTAATTCGGAATTGTATTAGCTTTTCCATTTTGTTAATTTTTGGTAACAAAGAAATACGACTTACACCACCCGTAACGTTAACCCGTTCACACAGGAAATGGAATTTCAATGGCACTGTAAATGATTATCTAACTGTCAAGTGTCCTCTGATCAGAATTTGTCAGTTCTTTCACATCCAGGTTTGATTGGGTCAGTTAATTACCAAATATAAAATAAAATACTAACCAACCATAAAGCGAACATAACGAAAGCGTTTTCTGAAAAGACGGCGTTAAAGGTAATTCCTGAGAACGTAAACTCCGTTGAAGATGACTGCCGCTGAAAGTACCGGTAACGGAAATCAAACAACCACAGTCTACGCCTGAAATTCTCCAGTAATATTTCCATTCGTGTTTATAAACCTTTTTACATTTTTTCATTTCAAACTAATTATATGTACAGACCTCTTTCTAGATCAAGTGATAATTTTATTTTCTAAAGGTCGATCAGTTAATTGCCATATTGCCATCTAGTTGTGTTTTTCAGTAATTTTGTCGATTGTGACGTTTATTACATTTGCAATTTTGCTATCACATTGCTTAGCTGCAGAGAACATTAACTCTGTTGTTAAACTTTAGTAATATTTCCTACTTAATTCTCTTGGTGCAACATCAACTTAGATTCCGATATTCATTGAAATCGCCTATGGTACTGTTATCATTCTGTTTACTCAAAATCGTTCTATTAACTTCATACAATACATATTTTGTATTTGCTAGTCTATATATTACAGTAGTAATGAAGAAAATACCCATATAATAATAATAATAATAATAATAACAACATTATTATTATTATTATTATTATTATTATTATTATTATTATTATTATTATTATTATTTATTATTATTATTATTATTATTATTATTATTATTATTATAAAATAATATGAAAAATGGGGACTTTATATAAATATAAAGAAAACTAAATATCTGTGTATAGGAGAACAAATGGAAAATGTAAATTTCAACAATGGAGAACTAAAATCTAGTATTGAATGTACTTATTTAGGAATAAAATTAGACCATTCAGGCGATAACACAGTGGAAATTAAAAATAGAATCGCACAAACAAAACAAGCAATAAATGCTTTCAACTCTGTTTAGTGGAGCAAGAATATTTTAAAAATTTAAAAAATTACAAATATACCAAACCATAATTCAGAGAATTTTAACATATGGTGCAAATTCCTACCAGGGAAATGAAAAGAATTTTAAGTACAGAAATGGATGTTTTAAGAAGATCAGCTGGAAAATCTAGAATGGATAAAATACGAAATAAACAAATAAGGGAAAATTATGGGTGTACAACAGGAGCCGGACATCATAGACATTATAGAAAAGGAAAGATTACAGCGGTATGGCCATGTCAAAAGAATGCCAGAGCAAAGATTGCCTAAAATTGTTATGGAATTGATCCCAATAGAAAGGAGGAAGAGAGGAAGACCGAAGAAAACTTTGATAGAAAGGGTACAAGCGGCTATGAATATCAGAGAATTGGAGGAAGATCATTGGATAGACAGAGAGGAATGGCGTTTGGTTTCCGGAAGACGGCGGCAGCTGCCATGATACCGGATGATACTTACTCTTACTCACTGGCACTATCGAACCCGTAGGTTCATGGCCGCGCGGACATAAGTTCTCCATACATCCCTACCCTGAACTATGTTTTCCAATCATTCCCTGTATAATCTACTTCCCTCAAATCATAGTTAATGTTATTCACCCACCTCATTCTTAGTCTACCAACTGGGCGTTTCCCTCTGGCTTTCCTACAAGAACCTTCCATGCAAGTCTTTCATTCCCCATACGTGCAACATGTCCTGCCCATCGCAGTCTACGAGACTTAACTCTTCTTATTATATCTGGCTTCCTATAAAGATCATGTAGTTCATTGTTATGTAGTTTTCTCCATTCACATGTCTGTTCATCTCTCTTTGGTCCAAAAATGTTCCTAAGTACTTTATTCTCAAATACTTGTAATCTCCTTTCCTCACTTAAAGTAAGAGTCCATGTTTCGCACCCATATAATATAACTGGTAGAATAATAGTTTTATATATTTTCAGTTTAACGCTTTTGAAAGGAGTTGGGACATCAAGAGTCTCTGCAATGCATAATAGCACGCATTTCCAGAATTGAGCCTATGTTTAATTTCTTTGTGCATCTCATTCCTATTTGTGATTGTTGTTCCTAGGTATTTGAATTCAACCACTTCCTCAGACTGTCCCTCATTTGCCATTAGCTGTCCATTTCCATTATATAATGTATTTCTATGTGTGACCATATATTTAGTTTTATTGATATTTGCTTCCAGTCCCAATTTCTTAGTGTTACTCAATCGTGTGTGCGTGTTGTCCTTTAGTATCTCCTCGCTATCGGCCAATAGTACTAAATCATCAGATGATGAAAAATAATAATAATAATAATAATAATAACAACAACAATAATAATATATAAGAACTCACTCAGAGACTTGAACCCATCATATAATTTATACACCAACATCAATACGGTACCAAATGAGACGCCGAAGATAGAACATGTTCTGAAAGATCTACATGGTTTTAACTAACTGACGAAGTTTTTTAAACAGAAATCCATTTTAATTGAGGATGACTGACATATCAGGTACTTATTTTAATATTTTAAGAAACTTTACTACATAACCTCAATTATGATTTACAATTAACTTTAGTAGTATTGATACAATTATTATTTACTACAATATATTTTAATTTACTCAAGATTTAACGAATAAAATATAAATGTGCACGATAAAAAAATTAATCTATTAACATAGAATAAATTTACTCCTGGAAAAAATAATTATTTAACAAGAAATTGTATAAGCTTGACTTAAAAGTATTAATTGTGTTGCAATCCTTGATATCTTGAGAGAAGGAATTCCAGGAGTGGGCAGAGGCTACTGTGAAAAAAGTAGAATAAGAACTAATTTTTAGCTCATTGTCAATTTCCACTAGTAATCGTCTGTATCTTGACAAAAAAATCCCACTAAGTACTTTATTCTCAGATAATCGTGTCGTTTCTCCTTCTTTGAAGTAAGAATCCACATTTCTCATACCTGGAAAAATCACCGTTTTTGCATTTTTAATTTAATTTGTTTTTAATAATTTGACAAAATATTCCCTGTAACGCTTAATAACATGCGTTTATAGTTGAACATAATTATCGTTCCTAGGTATTTGAATTCCGTCACTTCGCCAAACTATATGACATATTACAAAGAAGCTAATTAAAATACAATACATTTTATTTAATTCTGAAAATGAAATTGTTTCAAGTTCGGCTTTATTTGAGGAAATTAAAATTAGGAAGTGAGCAAATATAACTGTTGCAATGCCATATGTTATTAATAAAAAGTAAAGTGATCCCACGAAAGGCCTCGAGAGGCCCTTGGGGGAGTAGGAGGTTAAGGCTTCTACTTTTTCTGGACAATCGGCACTTGATGTCAGCCGGGTTGTCAGCCCTGCGTGACGGCCGCCTTTATCCCCAGAACAAGCGTCTGGTACTCATTTCCGTTAGAGGCTGAGTCAACCCCAGGGTCATGGTGTCGTCAGACGATTTGGGTCAGTTTAAAAATCCTGACCCCACCGCGACTCGAACCCTCAAACTTCCGGCTTGTAGCGCAGTGCCTTAACCACTACGCTACGGCGTGCCCCCATGTTATTAATATTTTATTAATATTTAATTTTATTAACTTATTTCAAAAATAAATAAAACCATCAAAGCTGTATATTATTTTCATAATTTTTTACGTTATATAATATTCGTAACAGTTGATCCAATGCACTGTATTCTAAATCAGACGAACCTCATAAATTCATTTTTTTTTTTCTATTTATGGGTGTAGTCAACTATGTAAACATTAATAAAAAAATTGTATTTATAATATTCGTTTGATAAAGGTACAGTATATTGAAACAGCTGTTCCTAATCTAATATATAAAAATGAATGTCTGTTTGTTTGTTTGTTTGTTTGTTTGTTTATTTGCTTGTACTTTATGCGCGGTCATACCATTGATCCGATTGGATGGGTTTTTATGCAAAATATTCAGGAGATTCCCGGGATGAACATAGGCTATAAGAGAGTTTAGATACTCAACTCCTACACCCTTAAAAACACCCTTTGTAGTGAAAAACATGAAAAAGTATTTTTTTTACCCTTAAATGGCTTATGCTGCCTAAACCATAATAAATACACAAAATTAATGTACACAGAATTGAATATCTCAAAAAACCCTAAAAAAAAAATCCACGACAGATAACACACAATAGCCATTTTTGTCTTTCATTGATGCCAAGGAGATCGGTGTAAGTAAATTCCCGGGCAAGCATATGCTTTTCCCGGGGAGGTTATAGGTTATTAGACAGTTTTAATGCTCAAGCCCTTCACCCTTATAAATAACCTTCTGTAGTGAAACGTGAAAAATGTCGCTTTTTGTAAGATTAAATGGCTTGCGCTGCCTAAACAAAAATACACAAAATTATTGTACACAGAATTTAATATCTCAAAAACTCTACAGAAAAGTCCCGGACAGCATATGTTTATCTTTTACGGATAACTCACAATAACCATTTTTGTCTTTCAATGATGCCAAGAAGATCGGGATAAGTAGATTCCCGGGCAAGCATAGCAGCGCACAGCGGGTATTCTTTTATGGATAACTCAAAATAATGAATTTAGTCTTTCAGCTCATTTATGCCAAGTACATCGGGATGCGGGGATGCGTAGATTCCCGGACAACGCCGGGTAATCAGCACGGGATATCTAAATATAATAACGATATAAATTTATATTTATGTTTCCTTTTACTTATTTAACTAAATGCAAAAACATATTATTTATTTAGGTGGGTATTAGCTAGTCTAATATATAAAAATGAATGAATGTATGTATGTATGTATTGACGTAGATGTATGTTTGTTTGTATTCTATGCTCGGCCATACCGTTGATCCGATTTTGATGGGTTTTTTTGAAAATGTTCAAGAGATTCCAATTGGTAGTTGTAATACTCGACCCCTTCACCCCTAAAAATTCCCCTTTGTAGCGAATAACGTGAAATGAAGTCCCATTTTTGACGCTGCCTAAACCATAACAAATACACCAAATTGATTTACACAGAATTCAATATCTCAAAAAAAATCTATAAAAAAAAGTCCGCGACAGCATATGTTTATCTTTTACGGATAACTCACAATAACCATTTTTGTCTTACATTGATGCCAAGAAGATCGGGATAAGCTGATTTTCGGGCAAGCATAGCAGCTCAAGACTGGTGGTAAAAACGCTTTAACATTGATTTAGGAGTAGTTGCGCACGTCGGGTATTAGCTAGTGTTAAATAAAATAAATATTTTTCAAAATCATATAAAACTAATTATTGATGGATTTCACTTATTGATGTATTTTCATAAAGTAAACACCAAATTAAATACTTTTAAAGTATAATTTATGGGGGAAAATTATCATTTCATTCATTAAATTCAATTCATGGTCCTGATTCTCTAAAAATAAATATGAATACAAATATCACAGTTGATAAAAAATATGTAACTGAACAATAATTAAAAATGTAATCAAAGTTTGACAAGATGTAGCGTGGTGGTACAATGTATCTCGTATTTATGCTTCGTTGTCAGATCAATCATCGAAAACATTACTAGGACCTTAGAAAGTGACCTCGATATGTGAAGTGTGTGATGCGTTGCCAGGTATGTGCGAACAGTGACCTACACGCACACGAGACTGGGACACTACACTATTTATAAGCACGCATTTCAAGTTCGTACCAGATCCCATCATTGCACTGCGTGACTCAATATTCTGTGCTCAGACTGAGGTTAAGTTATCCACATTTTTTTTTTCATCTATTTGGTGGTTAAATTTTCATAAGTAATGCCACGAATGATTTCCAATTATCGATAAATTCACGACTCACGAAGTGAGGAGTGAATTTATCTAGACTATTTAACTCATGCCCCAAATGGGAGTCAATGACCAATCACGTTTCAATGATTTCTGTTTTACAACCAATCAGATTCGTGTTTCACGAAATATTTATCAGTGTTATATTTACCATATTAAAGAAAGCTCATCCTTTTTAATATTCTGAACAGGTCTGATCATTATTTTGCAGTGACTGAGCCTACAAGAATACGGCTACCAGATTGTATATATAGTGCATAGATGTCAACACATCCCGCATGCAGGAGTTAATATAAAAACATTTGTAGCAATTTATTATACCACCAAAAAAAAGAAACCACTGTTTGCACTTTCTTAAATGTATTTTTTCCCAGATAATAATCCAGAAAAATATAATTGTCATATTTACATCATACGACATCAGAAATTGATTAATATACAGTTTCATGTGTTTCATTTTTTCTCCACTAGAGAGCATTCTTACAATATTGCATTCCTTTGGCAATAAATAGTATGATCTGGTTGCAGTGATAAACAAAAGAAGCAGATGAAGCGTACCCATCGTTTCTCATTTGTTTTCAAACATCGCCGTTTACATTAAATATATAAATATTTTAAAATAACTATAGTTAAATAATGATTTGTGAGTAAACAGCTTAATTTTATTCGTTAAATAGTCCTAACAAATGCCACTCTTGATTTCCAAATTCTCTAGATAAATTCACTCCTCACTTCGTGAGTCGTGAATTTATCGATAATTTGGGAAATCACTCGTGGCATTACTTATGAGAATTTGGAAATCAAGAGCGGCATTTTTTATGACTATTTAACGAATAAAATTAAGCTGTTTACTCACAAATCATTATTTATATTTTAAAATATTTATATATTTAATTTAGACGGCGATGTTTGAAAACAAATCAGATATGTGAGGTTATGTTCATTCACTGCAGCTTGATCATACTAATTATGGCCAAATAAGATCGCGATATATAGCAAGAATGCACCCAAGTGGAGAAATAATTAAAAGCATCAAACTATATATCATAATCAACATTACGGGTTATTCATTTATTGTTTTAGTAAACAACTCAGTAAAATCAAGGAATCTGTTCATTATTTGCTATATTCAATGTATTTGTTGGAGAAAAATAATGCTTTGACCTGTTCAGAATATTAAAAAGCAGGAGCTGATAGAGAGAAACCGATAAAGAGCGAGGTGAAACGCGACTGTAATTGGTTGTAAATCATTGTAACGTGATTGGTCATTGGCGCCATTTGGGGCATGAGTTAAGTAGTCAAGTAAATCTAAAACTTCCGAGTGAACAGTTTTATTTTAAATTATCTCACAAATGTAATATAGCATGTCTCTGTTCAATTAAATATTTTCTATTCGTAATTTGAATAAGTAATGTTAGTTAGTTCGTAATATAATTTTATCATTAGATATTATTTTATTCCGGTATTTATTTTATTTGAATATGATTTGAGCTGTAGCCGAGTGCTTAAGGCAAGAAGCCTTGGCGCCAGTTACGGGATTTTCGCTGGTTCGAGTCTCCGTTGGGGAAGGAATTTTCTCATGGAAATTTCGGTCAGTGTGGGACCCGGTGCCAACCCAGCATCGTGAGGAATTTGGGTAGCTATAATAAGTAGCGACTCCAGATTGAGAAGACTAGCATAACGGATGGGGGACCCGACATGCTGACCACATGTCATTCTTACATTGGCTCGATGATCGTCTACCTATTATTAACACATGTGGATGTGAGGCCAGCAGATAGCTGGTAGTCCAAGGGCCTTCTAGGTCTGTCGCAATTGGAGAGAGAGAAATATGATTTGAGAAATATAAATGTATTTAATAACACCAGTAGACTACATTATCATCTTTACGATAATCATTGTTTATTATTATTATTATTATTATTATTATTATTATTATTATTATTATTATTATTATTGTTGTTGTTGTCGGCCGCGGTAGTCTAGTGATTATGTTCTTTGCATCTGGACCCGAGGGTCGTGGGTTTAAACCCGGCCGTGTTCAACGGATTTTTAGGACCAAAAAATCCAAGGCAAGTCCTCTGGGAGGGACTTTAAACCGTGGATCCCGAATCTGGAAATTTTGACTCATAAAAGAATCTTAAGCCTGAATAAAGAGGCCTCTAAGTAAAATGTACAGACCTTCTGTATCTATTAATATCTTAGTAGCCTACTAGATGTCTCATTGTATCGGTATGTTGACTGCATAATATATTCATTACATATTTTAAGAAATAAGCGTTACTAAATTAATTTGTTCTAATAGCTATGGTCTAGTATTATCGCCTCACTATGATGGTTGTCCAGCGGCTCGCTTCGTTTCACCGCAGCTGTTATAGCCTATGTAATTAAATATAATTACATATAATTAAAGATGCCGACTACTGCCACTATAAATAATTCCACATGTTAATCATTGCGAGACATTGTCGCGCGGCACCCTCTTTTATATAAACGGACAACCATCATAGCGATAATAGCTCCTAACATGAGAGACACTACGAACCAACGTTGGACTGTTACGCCATTGTAGATTCTTCTTCTCGTTGTTCTCCGTCGTCGTCGTTATTATTATTATTATTATTATTATTATTATTATTATCATCATCATCATCATCATCTCACTAGTAGTACGGTATGGAACTTTTAATGCCACATGTCTTCCCCATTGCAGTTTAGCATACACAACTAGTATTACATCTGGTTTCCCATAAATATCAAACAGCTAAATGCTATGTAGCTTCCTCCATTCGTCTGTCCATCTCTTCAATGTCAAAAAGTAATATAAAGTTGTTATTAATATTGTTACTATTACTATTCCATAATTATTACTACTGGCATTTTTTTTTAATTTAGGAATATTCCACAATACAGCGTTTGTCATTCAACCCAAAGTGATCTGTCGCCAGAGGTTCCTGTCTAGAGCATCATCTTCTCTCAAATCTCTAGCTTCCACACTTCTCTTCACTCCATCCATCCATCCATCCATCCATCATTCTCTAGGCCTGCCTCTTCCACTTCTTCCATTAGCTGTCCAATTAAGGACCTTCTTTGATATTCTCTCTTCTTCCATTCTTATGAGGTGACCATACCATTTCAAACGTTTTCTTCTATTTTTCCTAATATGTTTTTTTCAACTTGTATAATTTCCCTTATTGTGCTGTTTCTGACCTTATCACTACTGGCATTACTATTAATATTATCACAAGTATTGCTACTATAGCTACCGTTATCATTACCATCTTTATTATTTATTATTAGTATTAAATTATTATAGTATTAATTATTATTATTATTATTAAATTATTATTATTATTGCATTATTATTATTATTGCATTATTATTATTATTGCATTATTATTATTATTGCATTATTATTATTATTATTAATATTGCATTATTATTATTATTATTATTATTATTATTGCATTATTATTATTATGATTATTATTATTATTGCATTATTATTATTATTGCATTATTATTATTATTATTATTATTGTATTATTATTGTATTATTATTATTATTATTATTATTGTATTATTATTGTTTATTATTATTATTATTATATTATTATTATTATTATTATTATTGCATTATTATTATTATTCATTATTATTTATTATTATTATTATTATTGCTTATTATTATTATTATTATAATATTATTGCATTATTATTATTATTATTGCATTATTATTATTGCATTATTATTATTATTATTATTATTATTATTATTATTATTATTATTATTAATTATTATTATTATTATTATTATTATTATTATTATTATTATTATTATTATTATTATTATTATTATTATTATTATTATTATTGCATTATTATAGTATTGAATTATTATTAAATTACTATTGGGTATGTATTATTTGAAATCAGAGCAATTAGAACCGATGTCTGCACATTGCATGTTGGTAATTTAATTGTAATTTGTAATTACTGGGAAATAAATATTCAGAAAAAGTGTGAAAAAATAAACTGCAATTGATTTTATCTGAGATGTAATTTGTGGGCTGAAATCATCGTATCTGTAAGCGCTTGACATGTGGATTGCAGATGGCGCCAACAACAAACATAACCCACACATTCAAGCTAATGACCAGTGTCAACATTACGTAGCGTATGGTTCTACGTAATTCAAAATTATAATTAACAATTACATAACATGTATGTTGGAATCTAACAAAACACTGCACTTGTAAATAACAATTGACATTTAACCTTTCTGTCATTCTATGGAGCCATATTTTCAAATCTAAACAATTTATATTCATTGCTAAAATGGGGCAAAAACAATGAGCTTTATTGGGTTAACAAGGGCAATTTAAGTCTATTATTATACGTATGTTGGTATTTTAATGACTGTTAAACAGCTTTAAATTGTTTACTATGATGTCATTATATAAACGAATATTTATGTAAGAATCAGCCATGTACGTTAATAAGCTCTCTTAAAAAGGAGAGAAAAATTATCTTATTCTGCATAGATTTCCGACATATACAGATCAGCATGAAATATTAATATTGTTGTTACTATTACTACTACTATTATTATATTTAATAATGTAATTATTATTATTATTATTATTATTATTATTATCATCATCATCATCATCATCATCATCATCATCATCATCATGGTAGCCTATAACTCCTAGAGCACGCGTCCCCAAAAGTAGATTGTTACTACACTTGTACTAACAACATGTATAAAGCAAAGATTATACATTTATTTTAAAAAGAAAAAAAATATTGTAACAATTATCGAGGAATCAATCTCCTGAATACTGGATATAAATGACAATAAATGTTAAATGCAAGCCTACAGCCAATTACTGAAGTTCTCCTATTAGAAAACCAATCAGACTTTGAAAAGGATATTCTTGTACAGATAATATTTTCACTTTCACCAAATAATTGAGAAAAGAAGTAATTCAATTTAGAAACACAAATATGTTTCATAGATTTAAAAAATAATTTGATAAAGTGGATATGTGTAAGCTATGGGATACATTATATGAAAAGGGCCACCTAAAACATTTAACAGACAATTTAATTAGTATATGTAATAAAACAATAATTTAATTAGGAAATGCGAAATTATCTCAAAAAATGTTTATTGATGAAGTAGTAAGACAAGGTTGTTGTATATCCCCGTTATATTTAATCTTTCTGTGGACGATATATTAAGAGGACTGAATAAAAAATGCATCCAGATATTAAATTAAGCAATTATTTAAGAATGAACACCTAGCTTTTCACTAAAGATATGCTCATTATACAAGAAAAAGAAAATTACCTACAGAAAAGTATGTTTGATTTCAGAAATTGAGTGATAGTTACGGTTTAAAGATATCAGTGGGTAAAAACTATGTCTTTTAAGGGCAATTACCCGATTGGGTCGAAAATTACATTAGATAACATGTTTAGAACAAATCTCTAGTTTCAATCACTTATGTTGTCACATTACATATGACATAGATAAAGATATAACTAAAAAGCAAACACACTTTCATAAAATCACAGGAATTATAGCTAGAACATTAAAAAGGACCAGAACACAAACAAGTTGAAAATTTTATATGGTTATGGCGGTTCCAGCACTTTTATATGTGAGTTAAACTTGTACACTGCAAAAGGGAGATTGGAATAAAATACTGTCAGCAGAAATGAAAATGTTTAAGATCCATTAAGGGATGTTTCTGAATAGATAAAATAAGAAACGGAGGTATCCGCAAGGACCTCAACATCTTTCCACTCCATGAAAAAAGATTTGGATTATATAAGTAGATGGAAATCCCATGTATTGAGATTCCAACATTCCGCATTCGAAGAGAAGTCTATGGCTACAAAGCAACAGGAAGACGGAATCTGGGACAACCATGAAAGTGTTGGAAAGAGTCCATTTAACTGTAATATATAGCCAAAACAGGAGATTCTCCTAAACCTTGAAGGGATAATACAATAATAATAATAATAATTATTATTATTATTATTATTATATTTAGTGTTATAATAATATATTATAACAATAATTTATTATTATTATTATTATTATATATTATTATTATTATTATTATTATTATTATTATTAACAGCAGCAGCAGTAGCAATATCGGCCCTATGATATTAAATGTAATGGCCTTCTCGGTGCCAAAAAGACAATTCCTGCATTTTTTATGTATGTCCAAAATCCTACCATTACAAAGCCCTTGAACGCTCTCGATATTTTAAAAAAAAATCATTTTTACTCATTTTATTGGGGATACAAAACTCCAGAAAGGGTTTTGGAGGATTTGCGTCGGAAAAATGTGGCCGATTCACTTGGGTGATGTTAGGAAATACAAGAAAAGACATTTAATACCCTCTGGACATCTATTATCCTACGAGAGGTTTAATTTTATTACTTATTTATTTAATATTACTGAAAACTTTTGACATTACTCTGTCATGTACTACACCAGTTATCCATCCGATATTTTATTTGAACTTTCTTATTGATAGTTGGACACCAGATACAGGTCAAACTAGATGAGATTAAACTTACATTTACTGTTGAGAAGTTACATTAAAAATGCAGTTGCGACAAAAATTAGAATGGATTTAACCCTTAATTGGCCATGTATCCTATATGATACATCAATTTGTTTAATTAATATAATATTTTTAATGAAACCAACGGGTATAAATTACTTAAATTTGTGTCGTATTGCACAATATAGGCCTACCTAGTAATAAACATTTTGTAAGATACGGCCAAAAATCCCGAAAAGGTATTTTAAAATACATAACGATAGCCATGTTACGTCTTAACGGGTATATACTATAGAATATTGCGATACGAGTGTAGGATCGAGGAAAAATTTAAGAAAACAAGGCTCTTGCACCGAGTTTATTTTAATTTCAGAGATTCCATTATGTGTTTACCACATATGTATTGCATACTATTTTTTGCACTATGTGTATTATTTTAGTGATTAAGATATTAGCTAAAATATTAATAAATATAATAGAAGATGCATTTTTAATGCCTCAGGTTGCCCTTTTGGACATTTCTGGCGTTCTCTCCTGGCATTGGAGTAACTGTAACCCACTTCTGAGGTTGGGGCGCCTGGAAGACGGGGTTAAGTTGGCCCGATGATATGATGGGTAGTGATGATGATAGTGGTGCGCCAGGAGGGTCCTCAATCCTAAGCTTAATCTAAGATGAATATGAATAATGATGATTGCGATGGTCATATGATGTTCGGAGACCCTTTGGGCCTTAAAGTTTCCTGACATTTGTCTTACAGGTGAGGAAAAACCCCGTTAAAAATCTCACCCAGGAAAAATGTCCCGACCGGGAATCAAACCCGGGCCTGCTGCTTGACAAGGTAGCACGTTACCTCGAGACCACAGTGGTGGACAAATTGAAGATAAATGTTACATTTCAGAAGGTGAATCAGCTATGTGTTGCTATGGATAAATAATAAATATTGTTGGTCATGTCGCCATCTTATTTTTTGTTGTTAAAACTGTAAAACCAATTTGATTTGGGATTTATTTCTTTATTATGGAGAAAGTTTTAGACGATGAGTGCAGTGATTATTACATAGAAGAGGCGTGGAAAGCTAGATGTGATGAATTAATATCGAGAAAAAAAAATCTAAACAGATGTATGAGTTAGCATATACTTCATTTTATAAATGGTTAAAAGAACATGATGTAGATTTTAATCAAAAGAACATATTGGCGTATTTTGTATTAAAAAGTAGACATTACGACACCAAACATGCATCTTCATATGACTATTTAACTCATGCCCCAAATGGGAGTCAATGACCAATCACGTTTCAATGATTTCTGTTTTACAACCAATCGGAGTCGTGTTTCACGAAATATTTATCAGTGTTATAATTACCATAATAAACAAAGCTCCTTCTTTTTAATATTCTGAACAGGTCTGACCGTTATTTTGCAGTGGCTGAGCCTA
>JASPKZ010001033.1:45000-107546 GCA_030220185.1 Diploptera punctata | reverse complement strand
GATGCTGTTGGAGGAGCTTAGTGCAATGTCTGAGATCGAGTGGCGTGGCTGCTTCCAGAGAATGCGACGGTGTATAGAATGTGCTGGAGAGCTGTTTGTAAATATATGATAGGTATGGAAACTCTATCATGGCTCATTGCTGCATATCTCAAAACTATCTACTGACCTACATAATGATGTTGTGATAGCTCAGTAATTAAAGAATTTAGGTTGCAAAATACAGTGCAAAAAACTGAAAGAAAATATTTGTAAATATTTTTTTGATTTTTTATATAAATGCATATCTATATAACGCCTTATGATAGAAGACTCTAAATATATGAACGTTTCCACTGTAAACATTTCAACTTGATAGGATTAATAGTTCAGGAGAAAATTTCCTTACATTTAACATTATAAGTATAGGATGTTCAGGTCCCCTTAAATTTACCAAAAGGAATGCATACTTAAAATATGAGCACTAACATTAGTTCCACATTTTATTTATACGGCAAAATGCACATTTAATGAAACAATGACAATTGAGTTATATTCTATAATTTGCTCACATTTGACATTTTCAGTTAATGTGAGGTTAGAGTAACACGCACTCTACATGACGAGAGGAGAAGATGGAGTCGATGACCCGGTCTTGTGAATAATGAGTCGCGTGCATTAACATTTTCTTATTACAACGCACATTAAAGCTAGAACACATTCTTATCAGCTTTATTTTCTACAAAGCCTGAGGAACTGATTTAACTTTATAGTTATTCTGCATGCCACCATGCGGTTGTTTCGTGGAATTACAAGACACAACCGGTCATTTTCATCCTTATTCCATCACAGTAAAAAAATCATGCGTATTATTAAATATATTTATTATCCATTCTTCTGTAGGACATTAAAACCCCCGTGTTCATGATACGACGCGACGTCTGTAGGAAAGGAGCAGGAACTATCAACTGTGTGTTACATAGTTACAAAATACTGAGAATTGCTGGATCTATGGGGAATGAAAGAGGGGCTGGAAACTTCTTATAGGAAAACCGGAAGGAAAACGCCCAGTTGGTATACCAAGAACGACGTGAGAGAATAACATTAACTATGATTTAAGGGACGTAGATTATACACCGTATGATTTGAAAAAATTACCTCAAGATAGGGATGTACGGAGAGCTTATGTGCACGCGGCAATGAATCTATGGTTTCGAAAGTACCAGTGAGTTACTTACTTACTTACTCACCGGCACTATCGAACCCGTAGGTTCATGGCCGCGCGGACATAAGCTCTCCGTACATCCCTATCCTGAGCTAATGCTTTACAATCATTCCCTGTATAATCTACTTCCCTCAAATCATAGTTAATGTTCTTCTCCCACCTCATTCTTGGTCTACCAACTGGGCGTTTTCCCTCTGGCTTTCCTACAAGAAGCTTCCATGCAAGTCTTTCATTCCCCATACGTGCAACATGTCCTGCCCATCGCAGTCTACGAGACTTAACTGTTCTTATTATATCTGGCTTCCTATAAAGAGCATGTAGTTCATTGTTATGTAGTCTTCTCCATTCACCTGTCTGTTCATCTCTCTTTGGTGCAAAAATTTTCCTAAGAACTTTATTCTCAAATACTCGTAATCTCCCTTCCTCCCTTAAAGTAAGAGTCCATGTTTCGCACCCATATAATATAACTGGTAGAATAACAGTTTTATATATTTTCAGCTTAACATTTTTTGAAAGGAGTTGGGACATCAAAAGTCTCTGCAATGCATAATAGCACGCATTTCCAGAATTGAGCCTATGTTTAATTTCTTTGTGCATCTCATTCCTATTTGTGATTATTGTTCCTAGGTATTTGAATTCAGCCACTTCCTCAAAATTTCCCTCATTTGTCATTAGCTGTCCATTTCCATTATATACTGAATTTCTACGTGTGACCATATATTTAGTTTTACTGATATTTAGTTCCAGTCCTAATTTCTTAGTGTTACTCAATAGTGTGTGCGTGTTTAGTTTTTTTATTTAATAACCAAACAAAATAACATAGAAATAAAATTTAGAGGAAGAATCCAAGAGGGAAGTAAGGTGTTCAAACAGCTATGTTCCGATATTGTTATGTTCTAAGGGCAGCGTTTAAAATAGTCTTGCATCTTCCACGTAACCAAGCTAGAAAGATGAAATATGAAAAATCATTTCGCAGTTGTCAGCGAGCACAGATTCATAAAAGCAAGTCTGACTTCCATTTTTTTTAATGATGAAAGAGACCTATAAATAGCATCACCTCTTTCCTAGCGCCTAGGCCTAAAGTCAATGACTTCTTCACACAACCATAACCCATAAACCGGTTCATTCATTGAATCACAATCCATGGTGTTTCACCACACAAACTTATCATAAGTAACGTCATGAAGTGAGGAGTGAATTTATCTAGAGAATTTGGAAATCAAGAGCGGCATTTGTTAGGACTATTTAACGAATAAAATTAAGCTGTTTACTCACAAATCATTATTTAAATATAGTTATTTTAAAATATTTATATATTTAATATAAACGGCGATGTCTGAAAACAAATGAAAACGATAGGTACGCTTCTACTCCTTCTTTTGTTTATCACTGCAACCAGATCATATTATTTATTGCCAAAGGAACGCAATATTGTAAGGAGGAGCTTTCTTTAATATGGTAATTATAACACTGATAAATATTTGGTGAAACACGACTCTGATTGGTTGTAAAACAGAAATCATTGAAACGTGATTGGTCATTGACTCCCATTTGGGGCATGAGTTAAATAGTCTACAGAATTTGGAAATCAGAGCGGCATTTGTTAGGACTATTTAACGAATAACATTTAGTTGTTTACTCACAAATCATTATTTAAATATAGTTATTTTAAAATATTTATATATTTAATGTAAACGGCTATGTTTGAAAACAAATGAAAAAATATTGGTACGCTTCATTTGCTTCTTTTGTTTATCACTGCAACTAGATCATATTATTTATTGCCAAAGGATCGCAGTATTGTAAGAATGCACCCTAGTGGAGAAATTTATAACCAACGTTATAGGTATTAATTTATTTCTGATGTCCTATTGTAAATATGTCACAATTATTTTTCTGTAACGTCATTTCCTGGAAAATAATTCGTTTAAGAATGTACAAACATATGTTTTTTTTGTGGTATAATAAATTGCTACAAATGCTTTTACATTTTCTCCCGCGTGCGCTATCTGCTTATATACATGCACTATACATACAATGTCCACCGCTGTGGTCTCGAGGTAGCGTGCTGCCTTGTCACGCAGCGGGCCCGGGTTCGATCCCCGGTCGGGGCAGTTTTTCTGGGTGAGGTTTTTATCGGGGTTTTTCCTCACCTTTAAGACAAATGTCAGGGAAACTTTAAGGCCCAAACGGTCCCTGAAATCATATGGCCATCATCATCATCCTTATCATCATCATCATCGTCATCATCATCCTTCACCGGTGTGGAAAGCAACCACACCTACACAATTCCCTAGTAAAGCTGCAAGCATAGCATGAAAATGCTATGATTGCAGTGAAGGACCTGCCTTCGGGCAGAATTACTATGCATGGATACATACAATCTGGTAGCCGTATTTCTTGGAGAGTCAGTCACTGCAAAATAATGCTATGACCTATTCAGAATGTTAAATAGGAGGTGCTCTCTTTAATATGATAACTTCGGTTGATAAATTCTAGGCGAAACACGACTGTGATTGGTTGTAAATAAAAAAATCATTGAAATGTGATTGGTCATTGACTCCCTTTGGGGCATGAGTTAAATAGTCAAAATTAAAACAAGTGTAACTAATTAGTACGGTTCAAATTCTTCCCTATAGGGGGAGAGCGCCTAAATCTCTGTTAAGGGAAACATAGGCTTACAAGATACAAGAAGATATTCATAAGTAATGCCACGAGTGATTTCCAAATTATCGATAAATTCACGACTCACGAAGTGAGGAGTGAATTTATCTAGAGAATTTGGAAATCAAGAGTGGCATTTGTTAGGACTATTTAACGAATAAAATTAAGCTGTTTACTCACAAATCATTATTTAACTATAGTTATTTTAAAATATTTATATATTTAATGTAAACGGCGATGTTTGAAAACAAATGAGAAACGATAGGTACGCTTCTACTGCTTCTTTTGTTTATCACTGCAACCAGATCATACTATTTATTGCCAAAGGAACGCAATATTGTAAGAATGCTCTCTAGTGGAGAAAAAATGAAACACATCAATCTGTATATTAATTCATTTTTGATGTCGTTGTCGTATGATGTAAATATGACAATTATATTTTTCTCGATTATTACCTGGGAAAAAATACATTTAAGAAAGTGCAAACAGTGGTTTTTTTTTTGGTGGTATAATCAATTGCTACAAATGTTGACATGTAAGCACTATTATATACAATCTGGTAGCCGTATTTGTTATAGGCTCAGTCACTGCAAAATAACGGTCAGACCTGTTCAGAATATTAAAAGGAGGAGCTTTGTTTAATATATGATAATCCTAACACTGATAAATATTTCGTGAAACACGACTCTGATTGTTGTAAAACAGAAATCATTGAAACGTGATTGGTCATTGACTCCCATTTGGGGCATGAGTTAAATAGTCATAACAATCGCCTTCTGTGAAAAGAACATACCTACAACCTGTGAAACCTGTGTGGGTGATACACTCTATCACTTATATAAATATTAAACAATACTATACATGGCGACTTCCATTTATATAAATACTAAATCAAAGAGTCCCCACGAATAAGTAAGTAAAATGTGAAGATACCCGTTAAAAAGCCATGAAGTCCCATGACAACGCGAAACCAAGGATATAAACTTCTTAGCTAATATTATAAGAATAAATAATAGTTCAAAAATACTAAAACAACACGCTTTATTAGAAAACCGAACTAAAAATGAAAAATGATTTTAATTTCCAACACGCTTGGGATAAAATTAAAGTACAGTAAAGTGATCCCACAACAGGCCCGGAGGCCCTTGGGGTAGTGGGAGGTTAAGGTTCCCACTTTTTCCTGACAATCGGCACTTGATGTCAGCCGGGTTGTCAGCCCTATGTAACGGCCGCCTTTACCCCCATAACAAGCGTCTGGTACTCATTTACGTTAGAGGCTGAGTCGACCCCAAGGCCATAGTGCCGCCACCGGGACTTGAACCCTCGACCTTCCGGCTTGTAGCGCAATGCCTTAACCACTACGTTACGGCGTGCCCCCGACAAAATTAAAGTGGTCAACAAAAATAAATCATCTCCAATACATCTAGAATAAAACTAGAGTTATCTACAAAAAAAATAATTTTACCATCAAATGCGTGGGGTGCTTTTTATGAATTAATATATTTGATAATAAAAAGATATTGGTAAAAGTAAAGTCTCTAAGAAGATAACGTAAAAACCATAAAAAGGATTCCACGCTTTTGATGGTAAAAATACTTTTTTTGTAGATAACTCTAGTTTGATTCAAGATGTGTTGGAGATAATTTTATTGTTAATTTTACCCCAAGCGTGTTGGAAATTAAAATTATTTTTCATTTTTTAGTTCGGTTTTCTAATAAAGCGTGTTGTTTTAGTTTTTTTAAAACTATTATTTATTTCCTTGATTTTTATTTTAATTGATTGTCATAAACCGGAATCCCATAAAAATGTAATTGCTTGCCATATTTTTAGTGTCTAGGCACGAATATAATTATATTTTTTTAAATTATTTATATCTAACATTATTATAATATTTTTGAATATTTTAATACAGATAAACAGTTACAGTTAATCGTATCTTCTCATATTTTTGGGATAAATTACAATGTGGTAAGTTTACAAAACTGTCATTGATATTTTACAGAATAAGATGAAAATGTAAATATCTTTAAATTCGATACTATTGTAGTATGAGCTAAAAGTAATACTCTTCTAAAAAAATCCTCCGGGCCGGATTTGAACCAGCGACCTATACAACGATGGACTAGAAAGTCGATAAGCCCGCAACCTATTATACCGGTCTTTAATGTTTTGATCTCCTGATGGCCATGGCCAAGATCTTACAAACAAATTATGAAATTATTGTATTGTCATTGGTCCTTTAAAAGTATACAAAGTTTCAAGTTGATTCAATGCTTTGAAGTGGGTGAAAACTGTGTTCAAAGATTCCGTTACACTGATACAGGTCCGTTACATAGACAGATACAGGTCAAGCTAATATAAAGCGTGTAAAAATAGATTATAATTTCATAAAATGAGATGAGTTCATTTGCAGCTGAAAGTGGCTGTAATTAATATAAACCAATCTATGTCAGTTTTGGTGACGGAAGTGTTGTAGATTACAAACAGGATCAAATGGATTAGTAAATATCCAGTTTCACTTGTTATGTCACATCCGGATGTGACATATATTCATAATTAAGGGCATTTAATTTCTAAAGTGACATGTCATGCTGCCAACATCATCTAAATTATAAGAAAATTGTGGTAAACCTTATGTGAAAGTCTGTTTCTTCGTAAACAATATTATTCTTCTTATTCTAAGTCACTGGCACTATCGGATCCGTAGGTTCATGGCCACGCGGACATAAGCTCTCCGTACATCCCTATCCTGAACCAATGTTTCCCAATCATCCCCTGTATAATCTACTTTCCTCAAATTATAGTTAATGTTATTCTCCCACCTCATTCTTGGTTTACCAACTTGGCGTTTTCCCTATGGTTTTCCTTCAAGAAGCTTCCATGCAAGTCTTTCATTCCCATTCGTGACACATGTCCTGTCCATCGAAGTCTACGAGACTTAACTCTTCTCATTATATCTGGCTTCCTACGAAGACCATGTAATTCACTGTTATGTAGTCTTCTCCATTCACCTGTTTGTTCATCTCTCTTTGGTCCAAAAATGTTCCTAAGAACTTTATTCTCAAATACTCGTAATTTCATCTCCTCCCTTAAAGTAAGAGTCCATGTTTCGCATCCATATAATATAACTGGTAGAATAATAGTTTTATAAAAATTAAGTTTAACGTTTTTTGAAAGGAGTTGGGAAGTCAAGGGTCTCTGCAATACATAATAGCACGCATTTCCAGAATTGAGCCTATGTTTAATTTGTTTGTGCATCTCATTTCTATTTGTGATTATTGTTCCTAGGTATTTGAATTAAACATAGGCTCAATTCTGGAAATGCATGCTATTATGCATTGCAGAGACTTTTGATGTCCCAACTCCTTTCAAAAAACGTTAAACTGAAAATATATAAAACTATTATTCTACCAGTTATATTATATGGGTGCGAAACATGGACTCTTACTTTAAGGGAGGAAAGGAGATTACGAGTATTTGAGAATAAAGTTCTTAGGAAGGTTTTTGGACCAAAGAGAGATGAACAGACAGGTGAATGGAGAAGACTACATAACAATGAACTACATGGTATTTATAGGAAGCCGAATATAATAAGAACAGTTAAGTCTCGTAGACTGCGATGGGCAGGACATGTTTCACGTATGGGGAATGAAATACGTGCACGGAAGCTTATTGCAGGAAAGCCAGAGGTAAAACGCCCAGTTGGTAGACCAAGAATGAGGTGGGAGAACAACATTCACTATGATTTGAGGGAAGTAGATTATACAGGGAATGATTGGAGAGGATTAGCTCAGGATAGGGATGTATGGAGAGCTTATGTCCGCGCGGCCATGAACCTACGGGTTCGATAGTGCCAGTGAGTAAGTAAGTAAGGTATTACCCGTTTAAGGAGTAAGCGCAGTTGTTGACGGAGGGCACTGCAGTCGTGTTTATGCAGGAATAGACCACGTGACACTGCTATCTACGAGTGCAAAGGGGAATGGGACGTAGGACGCTGACAGTGTACACTGCCTTATATGACGTCACGTGTAGCAACAAACAGAGCTTCCTGATTCTTCCGCCTGCAGAGATACTTTGAATGAGTAATATTTGAATTCAGCCACTTCCTCAATATTTCCCTCATTTGTCATTAGCTGTCCATTTCCATTATATAATGTGTTTCTACGAGAGAAAATGACTAAGACATTTATTTGTAGATGTATTGAAGCCAAAGCGTTCAGATCAAAGACATAAACGCTATTTCTAGACTCAGAAGGAATGACTGGTAAAAGGGGCAATTATATTTTAATATCTGTACTTTAAAGAGTTAGGGTGCAGTTTCAGTTAGTCAAAGCTCTATTTATGAATGTAATAAACCTTCAAACGTTTGGTGCCTTTAATTGCAAATGTATTTAAAACCTATGATTTTCTTTTCTCTCCAGGAAATAACATATTTTAATAACGCTGTAAAGGAACATAGGCTACAGTAGTCACCAGTGAGAATGGGTCTACGTCATAGCGGTAGACACGGTTCGTCAAACAGTTTGACTAAGAACGAAATTACAAGTAACAAACTTTGCTTTTTTCTTGGTCCTATATTTCCCTTAATCATCATCATCATCATCATCATCATCCGTGCAAGTATTAGGCCGTGTGGCCTGTGTTAAGAGGAATTTTCCATCCAGCGCTTTTTTGGACGTCCCAGCGATCTTTTGCCTTGGGGGCAGTAACGAAGCATGGCTTTTGGAATTCTATGAGACGGCATTCGTTGAAGATGTGCTTTCCAGTTGTTCCGGTAGTTTTGTATATGGTGAAGAATGGGTTCTACATCCAACTCTTCTATAATTTCCTCATTTCTTTTATGGTCCCAGTTTGTGTAGTCTGCTGTACGGCGCATAAATCGCATCTCATTTGCTGTTATTCGGCTTTCATCTATTCATCGTACTGTCCATGCTTCACTACCATATCTTAATACTGGTCTAGCGAGAACCTTATAAAGCCGTAATCTTGTGTTCTTCTGTACTAAAGATGGTTTCATTATATCGTTAATAATAAAATTATTGTTTATTTCTGTGATCTTAGTTTTATATCGACCGCTCGGTAGGTATAAAAATTAAATCTTTTTTTTTTCAACCAAGGAAAATGCTGGGTATTAATTTTATTACGAGTTCACAGCTGTGGTGTCGAGGTAGCGTGCTGCCTTGTCACGCAAAAGGCCCCGGTTCGATTCCCGGTCGGGACAAGTTTCCTGGGTGATTTTTTTTCGAGGTTTTTTCTCACTTGTAAGACAAATGTCAGGAAAACTTTAAGGCCGAAACGGTCCCCGAACATCATCTGGCCATCATTAACATAAGTAAAGCCACGAGTGATTTCCAATTTACCTAAAGGATTTGGAAATCAAGAGTGGCATTTGTTAGGACTATTTAACGAATAAAATTAAGATTTTTACTCACAAATCATTATTTAAATATAGTTATTTTAAAATATTTATATATTTAATGTAAACGGCGATGTTTGAAAACAAATGAAAAACGATTGGTACGCTTCATTTGCTTCTTTTCTTCATCACTGCAACCAGAACATATTATTTATTGCCAAAGAATCGCTATGTTGTAAGAATGCACTCTGGTGGAGAAATTTATAACCAACATTATAGGTATTAATTAATTTCTGTTGTCCTATGATGTAAATATGTCAATTATATTTATCTGCAACATCATTTCCTGGATCAATCCATTACAGACAGAAATGGATTGATCACATGGATGGAATGAACAAGGAGAGATATCCATTGTTAGCCAGAAATTATCAAGCAAGAGGAAGGCGTGATGTTGGAAGACCTAGAAGACGTTGGGCTGATGCAATATGAAGTCGGAACGGGCAATTGCCTAATCCTTGGAGTGATGATGATGATGATCATTTCCTGGAAAATAATTCGAAAGTGCAAACAGCGGTTTCTTTTTTTGGTGGTATAATCAATTGTTACAATGTGTTTATATTATCTCTCGCATGCGCTACGTGTTGACATTGATGCACTATATATATATATTGGTAGCCGTATTTCTTAGAGAGTCAGTCACTGCAAAATAATGCTATGAACCATTCAGAATGTTAAATAGGAGGTGCTTCCTTTATTATGATAAACTTTAGTTGGTAAATTCTAGGTGAAACATGACTGTGATTGGTTGTAAATAAAAATCATTGAAATGCGATTGGTCATTGACTCCCATGAGTTAAATACTTACTTACTTACTTACTCACTGGCACTATCGAACCCGTAGCTCTCCATACATCCCTATCCTGAGCTAATGCTTTCCAATCATTCCCTGTATAATCTACTTCCCTCAAATCATAGTTAATGTTATTTTCCCACCTCATTCTTGGTCTACCAACTTAGCGTTTTCCATCTGGCTTTCCTACAAGAAGCTTCCATGCAAGTCTTTCATTCCCCATACGCGCAAGATGTCCTGTCCATCGCAGTCTACGAGACTTAACTGTTCTTATTATGTCTGGATTCCTATAAAGACCATGTAGTTCATTGTTATGTAGTCTTCTCCATTCACCTGTCTGTTAATCTCTCGTTGGTCCAAAATAATTTTCCTAAGTACTTTATTCTCAAATACTTGTAATCTCTTTTCCTCCCTTAAAGTAAGAGTCCATGTTTCACACCCATATAATATAACTGGTAGAATAATAGTTTTATATATTTTCAGTTTAACGTTTTTTGAAAGGAGTTGGGACATCAAGAGCCCATGAGTTAAATACTCATCATTAACATATTCATTAAGTTTAGGATTGAGGCCTCTCCTGGCGCACTGTCAACACATACACATCATATACAGTGAAACTTGCTCAAAGCGGAATCGCATCGGACCAATTTTTTTTCCCACATTGGACAAAATTGCGCATTATAAAAAAACTAAAACCTATTAAAAATCTTAGATTACAGAGCACCGTATATGTCTTTCTACGCACCTTGGATTAATTGTAGTTCCGCTGCCTTTGAAAAGTGACGTATAGTACGTACGAGCGACTTCGACGGTAACGCACGAAAAAACAGTCCCGTTTCGTCAGCGTTAAAAATGTATGTTAGGCGCGTGGCCTGAAATTAAAGTATGCTATTTCAGTTTCCACTCACTAACTACACTTTCGTCCACATCCTTTGATTCCCCACAAATTTCATTCCACACTACATTGTGTCGTCTTTTTAAACTGTCCACAGCCAACCTGAAGATGCCTTGAAATCGTTATTCTCTAGGGATACAGCAACAGCCTAGGGCTTGACTTTGGAGCATCGGTCCGGAAATTTGCACCACTTTTCGTTTACTGACAATGATACATACGTTTTAGCCATCTTTGTTTCGTAAATTCAGAAGCTACCTGTAAGAGATCGTTCTCAGATTAAAGTAACTTTTCCATCTATTTAATATACTTCTAGAATCTGCAATCATATCCCCATTTTCATTCCGAATTATGTTTGTTCTAGCCTGAAACCCTTTCTTCTCTATACTAATTCCCTGATATAATTCTCTAATGTACCTTTTTTTGCATTCATTTCAAGATCATTAATCTTCTCTCTCAAATATTCCCTCTTTTTACTCTTTAGTAACTTGGTGGTTTCCCGTCTAACATTACCCAATTGCTCTAAATTTACATTTGAGCCTTTGGCATGGGTTCCCTGAAGTAGTCCCCGCCCGGAGAACCGAACTCAGAATTTAAACTAATTTAAGATTTTACCGTACAATGGTTATTTGTAAGACAGGTATCTGTATTTCGCATAACGGGTGTGCAGTGAGGCCGAAGTAAAATTTTAGGTACAGCTAGAATAACCCAGCGGCATAACGTTTTTTGGCATAACGGAAATTTAATGAAATGGAAACTAATTAATTTCTTTGCTTTTCCGCTTTATAAACTTTTTTCATGAATTGTGTAGAAGTGTCCTTCCGTTTCCGCGTTGGACAGATTCCGTTTTATACAAGATAAATACACGTAAAATAACTATTATTTCGCCGGGACAAATAAATGTGTTTACATTGGACAGATTTCCATATTATTCACGTTCCGGATTAAACACATTTTATCGGGGCAGCGTAACTCCGCTGGATGACGACATACCTCACCTCCACTGGCTTATGATCGTCAATCACTGTCATTAACACATGTGGACGTGAGGCCAGCAACCGCCTGGTGTTTAATAATAGCATTGTGGTGAAATCCATAAAGTTTTCAATGATTGACATGAGTTCCGCATTCTCGCCTGTGGATTCAATCACCTTTCAATGATTTTTTACTTACAACCAATCACAGTCGTGTTTCGCCTACAATAATTACCAACTAAAGTTTATCATAACAAAAAAGCATCTCCTTTTTAACATTCTGAATAGGGCATAGTATTATTTTGCAGTGACTGACTCTCTAAGAAATACGGCTACCAGATTGTATATATAGTGCATGAATGTCAACACATAGCGCATGCGGGAGTTAATATAAAAACATTTGTAACAATTGATTATACCACCAAAAAAAATAAACCACTGTTTGCACTTTCTTAAACGTATTTTTTTCCCAGGTAATAACATTTCAGAAAAATATAATTGTCATATTTACATCATAGAGTAAATATACAGTTCGATGTGTTTCATTTTTTCTCCACTAGAGAGCATTCTTACAATATTGCGTTCCTTTGGCAATAAATAATATGATCTGGTTGCAGTGATGAACAAAAAAGCAAATGAATCGTGCCAATCGTTTCTCATTTGTTTTCAAACATCGCCGTTTACATTAAATATATAAATATTTTAAAATAACTATATTTAAATAATGATTTGTAAGTAAACAGCTTAATTTTATTCGTTAAATAGTCCTAACAAATGCCACTCTTGATTTCCAAATTCTTTAGATAAATTCACTCCTCACTTCGTGAGTCCTGAATTTATCGAAGATTTGGAAATCACTCGTGGCATTACTTATGACAAATACATAATTGTGGAGCCCGTGTTACAGACCTGCAGCCAAACCTGAAATAAGAAACCACCGAACAAAAATGTCGATGTATTGAATTTCGACGTTAATAATCCGAGGTGTTGAAGAGAATCATTAAATAAAATACTACAATCCAGCCGCTGAGTTCCTGGCTCTGACATTTTCACGACAGTGTTGCCGATATGGACATTCAGTGAGAGGGGCCGCTTTATGTACCGAATATCAAAACATGGCGGTTAGCAGAAATACAGCCGACAACATCGCAGCAATTTCAAACCTTACTAGCGGCGTCAAGAGCAGTGATGGTTCTGGCAGACTTTCATTCCAACTTCAACTATTTCCTTATTGGCTGTAGAGGGCGAGTTTCTGCCTTTTGCCCTTCGTACAAACTAAACGCCAGGGGCCGACAATCAGCGGCTGGACTGTAAATACCAGAGTTAATACTTAATTACTTACTTACTCACTGGCACTATCGAACCCGTAGGTTCAGAGTGAATACATTTTAAATTACGAAAGAGGAATTAAATCTTGAATATCTGCTATTTTTTTTGTTTCTTAACCCATGTCTCGCCCTCAATGGACGAGGTATACCTCGTCAGCAGTTCAATGACCTTCAACTCAGATGACGAAGATACACTCCGCTGAACTCTGCTGTTATATATTTTGTAAATCCCTTGGCAGGGTAATCTTTTGTTAACAGGTGTATGACAGGGCAGGTGTAGATGGCGATGTGGTTGGGTTTTGTCAAGAAAATGAAAATATTTGCAGTTCTCGTTTACATCAATTAAATCAGTTATGCCAACAATATGATTTCAAAATATCAAAAGAAAAAAAACAAAATTAATGGCATTTTGGGGAAACGAACATATAAGATCAAAAATCGTAATAGACAACAAACAATGTAACAAATTTTAATTATTTCGGTTGTAACTTTACTACAAACACAAAACCTGAAAGAGACATACATATGAAACTGTCGAAAACATAATGATATGCGGAACTCTACATAAAAAAATTAAATAATAAAACAAGAAGAGATACTAGATTGAAGTTTTATAAAACATTGGCAGTTCCTGCATTAGTTTTTGGGTGCGAAACTTGGGTAATGACGAAAATATTGCTAAGTAGAATACAAAGCGCAGAAATGAACTTCCTTAGAAGGACAAAAGGCTGCACAAGATTGGATCGGATAAAGAATGAAGATATAAGAACAGAGTTAAATATATATCCACTGAATGAGAAAATCAGAGAATATAAAGAGAAATGGTTTAGACATGTGGAAAGAATGAATGTAACAAGATTATCCAAGAGCAGCATTCAACTACAAGCCAAGAGGTTCAAGGAGTGTAGGAAGGCCAGTGAAAAGATGGACAGAACAACTGTGAGGCGGAACAGGCAATTTCTGCCTAGCCCGTGAAATGAAGAAGAAGAGGAATGCGTTTTTACATTCACCATTATTGTGATCTCAAGTACCGTTATATTTTGTTTGTTTTGAATGTCAGAAAATATATTATATAATTTATGCCAGTTTAAATCCGGTTTGTGGGAAAAAGCGTTGAACATTTAAGCCTGAAGGGAATGTGTTAATGCGCTGCTAACAAAGGTTGATGAATCTGTATATGAACACACAGTGCAAGAAATTAGAAACATAAACATGGCTTAATACTGTACCTCGAGATCCAGATCTTCAAAACTGTCGCTTAGACTCTCCAGACAGTTCTTCCGCAGAGACTCAGATCTGTTGGAGCTCGCTGACGCAAGAGGCGATGCCACTTTGTTCTTCTTAGTCGAGCCGGAAGTGGAAGCACCACCTTGTTTCATTTGCACGTACCCCATGATTTCCGGTTCGCGGAATGATAGTTTCTTCCTAGGCCTATCTATTGTCACAACTGCCGTCGCGTCAGAAGCAGTGTTACCAACACCTCCGGCCTTCCCCTTTAGCATCACTTGGCTCCCAACTTTTATGCATAGCACTACCCACTGACACGAACTCCTAGCACAGTATCACTTGTTAATTATATAACACAAACAGCAGAACTAACTTTAAATTCTTTCCAAATTGTTAATTTAAAGATGGCAGTCAGTAGACTACAGACAAGAGACAAGCGTTGGAGACAATTATCGGTCGTGCTATAAATAACAACACATTCAGGTTGACATTTTGTTCGAACTTTGTACAACAGTGCTACATTATGTAATTTGTGACAGGGGTACTTCCTAGAATTAAAATGTATTTGGGACCACACAATAAGCTGTTGTTATACAGTGGTTAACGGTAACTCAAGGATTGGCAGATACATGTACCTATGGAAGCGAAATTAATGTTTTCGAAAAGTGTAAATTTGATTGACGGGTTTAATATGGTCAGATTTGCAAAACAAATTTTGTTGAAATGAATACTTGAGCCAATTTTAAAACTTCCTTGGGAAATGAATATAAAAGGCCAAGAAATTGTATTGTTAACAGAGTGTGGCCAGTAGCTCCCATACGAGTACATACAGAGAGGAGCCAGTAGCTCCCATACGAGTACATACAGAGAGGAGCCAGTAGCTCCCTTACGAGTACATACAGAGAGGAGCCAGTATCCCCCTTACGAGTACATACAGAGAGGCCCAGTAGCTCCCATACGAGTACATACAGAGAGGGGCCAGTAGCTCCCTTACGAGTACATACAGAGAGGGGCCAGTAGCACCCTTACGAGTACAAACAGAGAGGGGCCAGTAGCTCCCTTACGAGTACATACAGAGAGGGGCCAGTAGCTCCCTTACGAGTACATACAGAGAGGAGCCAGTAGCTCCCTTACGAGTACATACAGAGAGGGGCCAGTAGCTCCCTTACGAGTACATACAGAGAGGGGCCAGTAGCTCCCTTACGAGTACAAACAGAGAGGGGCCAGTATCTCCCTTACGAGTACATACAGAGAGGGGCCAGTAGTTCCCATACGAGTACAAACAGAGAGAGGCCAGTAGATCCCATACGAGTACAAACAGAGAGGAGCCAGTAGCTCCCTTACGAGTACATACAGAGAGGGGCCAGTAGCTCCCATACGAGTACATACAGAGAGGGGCCAGTAACTCCCATACGAGTACATACAGAGAGAGGCCAGTAGATCCCATACGAGTACATACAGAGAGGAGCCAGTAGCTCCCTTACGAGTACATACAGAGAGGGGCCAGTAGCTCCCATACGAGTACATACAGAGAGGGGCCAGTAACTCCCATACGAGTACATACAGAGAGGAGCCAGTAGCTCCCATACGAGTACAAACAGAGAGAGGCCAGTAGATCCCATACGAGTACAAACAGAGAGGAGCCAGTAGCTCCCTTACGAGTACATACAGAGAGGGGCCAGTAGCTCCCATACGAGTACATACAGAGAGGGGCCAGTAGCTCCCATACGAGTACAAACAGAGAGGGGCCAGTAGCTCCCATACGAGTACAAACAGAGAGGGGCCAGTAGCTCCCATACGAGTACATACGGAGAGGGGCCAGTAGCTCCCATACGAGTACAAACAGAGAGGAGCCAGTAGCTCCCATACGAGTACATATAGAGAGGGACCAGTAGCTCCCATACGAGTACAAACAGAGAGGAGCCAGTAGCTCCCATACGAGTACATACAGAGAAGGGCCAGTAGCTCCCATACGAGTACATACAGAGAGGGGTTAGTAGTTCCCATACGAGTACAAACAGAGAGGGGCCAGTAGATCCCATACGAGTACAAACAGAGAGGAGCCAGTAGTTCCCTTACGAGTACATACAGAGAGGGGCCAGTAGCTCTCTTACGAGTACATACAAAGAGGAGTCAGTAGCTCTCATACGAGTACATACAGAGAGGGGTCAGTAGCTCCCTTACGAGTACATACAGAGAGGAGCCAGTAGCTCCCTTACAAAAACAGAATGGGCTAGTTTATCATTTACGAGTATTGAGAGGAGGCTGTTGCTCCCATATTATTACATAAAAGTGTGAATCAATCTATCGTACGTAAATATAATAGGGGAGTCTAGATTTGCTCCAGTGGTCTACAAGATATTATTAATTTGTTGCGTATTGTGTTGTTCATAAGAGGTTAACAAAATAAACCCTTTTTAATTAATTAGACAATTCATTGTTACTGATCATCAAATTCCTTGTCCTTCACATCGGTAGAACCCAGACATAAGCCTAATCTAAAACACGCCCTGAAGAGACCCTCGTGCCTACACTAAAGTTTGCTGCAAATTCTGAGAAAAGTTCCAACTTATCAGACCAGGTTTTCTCAACTCAGTGGTCAATTATAAAGTTGAATCGTCTTTAACGACAAAAAAAAATGTAGCTGATGCAAACAACTGTAAATATCTTGTTAAATTCTAACTTTAAGATGTCACAACTTTGAAGTTAAAACATATTTCTTACGTAATAAAACATGTTCGATGTACAAGAGTTCAATTTATAATCTGGATGCAAGAAATAAGAACTGGGATGAGAGCAAGAGGACTGGAGGACATGGATTGCATGCAGAGAGACGAGTGGAGAAGAAAAATAAAACTTTAGGTACAGAAAGATCTGTATTCATTAAAATTCTGTATATAAATAAAACTATTATTATTATTATTATTATTATTATTATTACTATTACTATTGCATCATTCCAATAATCACAAATAGGAATGAGATGCACAATTAAACATAGGCTCAATTCTGGAAATGCGTGCTATTATGCATTGCAGAGACTCTGGATGTCCCAACTCCTTTCAAAAAACGTTAAACTGAAAATATATAAAACTATTATTCTACCAGTTATATTATATGGATGCGAAACATGGACTCTTACTTTAAGGGAGGAAAGGAGATTACAAGTATTTGAGAATAAAGTTCTTATGAAAATTTTTGGACCAAAGAGAGATGAACAGACAGGTGAATGGAGAAGACTACATAACAATGAACTACATGGTCTTTATAGGAAGCCAGATATAATAAGAACAGTTAAGTCTCGTAGACTGCAATGGGCAGGACATGTTGCGCGTATGGGGAATGAAATATGTGCATGGAAGTTTCTTGTAGGAAAGCCAGAGGGAAAACGCCCAGTTGGTAGACCAAGAATGAGGTGGGAGAATAACATTAACTATGATTAATAACTATGATTTGAGGGAAGAGGATTATACAGGAGATGATTGGAAAACATTAGCTCTCAGTGTGGAGAACTTATGTCCGCGCGGCCATGAACCTTCGGGTTCGATATTGCCAGTGAGTTAGTTGTTGTTGTTATTATTATTATTATTATTATATAATTATTTAGAGTGAATAGTTTTTATATTGTTTATACAGACTGTAAAGATATTATTTGACAAAACTTATGGTAGGTTTCCTGATATATCATATAAAGATAACCAAAGAGTTACATAAGTTTCGAAAATGTTTTGTTTCTGCGTTAATAGGTACATTTGTATCTCCAAATAAACGAGAAAACCAGACATTTTCAGAACCAAGTTGATACAATTTTTTTGTACCATTTCTTCAATAATCGAGGAATCGAGAAATCCACAGTTGAATGTGATAAACGTCAGATCTCCGTAAAAATCTCTGGTTTGTCAAAATTAGGAATCTCCAGAAATACTACCGTCTCATTTTACTTACATACTTACTCACTGGCACTATCGAACCCGTAGGTTCATGGCCGCGCGGACATAAGCTCTTCATACATCCCTATCCTGAGCCAATGTTTCCCAATCATCCCCTGTATAATCTACTTCCCTCAAATTATAGTTAATGATATTCTCCCACCTCATTCTTGGTCTACCAACTGGGCGTTTTCCCTATGATTTTCCTACAAGAAGCTTCCATGCAAGTCTTTCATTCCCACATTCGTGCCACATGTCCTGTCCTTTACAGTCTACGGGACTTAACTGTTCTTATTATATCTGGCTTCCTATAAAGACCATGTAGTGCATTGTTAAGTAGTCTTCTCCATTCACCTGTCTGTTCATCTCCCTTTGGTCCAAAAATTTTCCTAAGTACTTTATACTCAAATACTTGTAATCTCCTTTCCTCCCTTAAAGTAAGAGTCCATGTTTCGCACCATATAATATAACTGGTAGAATAATAGTTTTATATATTTTCAGTTTAACGTTTTTTGAAAGGAGTTGGGACATCAAGAGTCTCTGCAATGCATAATAACGTCTGATTTTACATTATGTAATTGTATACATTTTTAGAAATGATTGATTCTTTGAAATATTTCGCAAAGTAGAAAGTTTTGCAATGAATTGTGGGAGTGCATAAACCTATTCCTACGGGATTTAATTAAACCACAAGTACTGCACGTATATCAGTGCCAGTTACGAGACGGAAATCTAAAAGTCGTAAAATGGAAGAAGTTGCTACAAAAATATTATGAATTGAACAAGTGATAGTCTAGGAGATATATTTTGTTTTTAAAGTGAGAGTAAAAATAATTGAATAACGATGTGGGAGATATTGTTTAGGTTAGTGGGTGCATTCGTTTGGTAATCAAAACGCAAGGAATTAAAGAGTAGAAGAGCCTCTTATTGTAGCCTGAAGGATCTTGGCTCTGGTCCCAATGACGTCACAATATGCGGAAATTCACGCCCCATCAATCCAAATGGTTGTCTCACCGTTTGTACATGTTTTTCACGTGCTCCCAACACAGCTTCCAGTCCACACTAAACTTCTAATATAAATTTATATATATTTTTTTTAAATATTTCATTACGTATTTACAGTAAATTTTGTTCTAGGTCTTCTTATTTCCGCTTACCTATATATTTACTCTTAAAAAAGAAATTTAAATATTTGGATATTATCTCTCTTATTATTCTACCAGTTATATTATAGGGTGCGAAACATGGACTCTTACTTTAAGGGAGGAAAGGAGATTACGAGTATTTGAGAATAAAGTACTTAGGAAAATTTTTGGACCAAAGAGAGATGAACAGACAATGGAGAAGACTACATAACAATGAACTACATGGTCTTTATAGGAAACCAGATATAATAAGAACAGTTAAGCCTCATAGACTGCGATGGGCAGGACATGTTGCACGTATGGGGAATGAAAGACGTGCATGGAAACTTCTTGTAGGAAAACGAGAGGAAAAACGCCCAGTTGGCAGACCAAGAATGAGGTGGGAGAACAACATTAACTATGATTTGAGGGAAGTAGATTATACAGGGAATGATTGGAAAGCATTTGCTCAGGATGGGATGTATGGAGAGTTTATGTCCGCGCGGCCATGAACCTACGGGTTCGATAGTGCCAGTGAGTAAGTAAGCAAGTATTATCTCTCTATCTGGGATGAAAGGGATATCCCAAAAAAAATACTAGTTATAATAAAAGTTTGGGAATTATTAATCAAGTTATGAAACCATCCCTTGTACAAAAAAACACCAGATTACGTTTATATAACACTTTGGCTAGACCAGTGTTGACCTATGGTAGTGAAGTATGGACACTAAAAAGACAACAAGAAAACAGAATAACGGCTTGTGAAATGAGATTCATGCGCAGAACAGCGGGTTACACCAGATGGGATCGGAAAAGGAACACCGATATCTTAAAAGAGTAAAGACTACGCCAATTTTGGAATATATTAAACAGTACCAACTAAATTGGAAACACCATCTTGAAAGAATGAGTTCAAATCGGATCCCCAAAGCTGTTTATAATTATATACCAAGAGGACGAAGATCTCTGGGCCGTCCTATGAAACGCTGGAGGGAAAATTTTCTATAGGATCGTAACAGGCCTTGGCCTAATACTTGGAAGGAAGAAGAAGAAGAAGAAGAAGGAGAAGAAGAAAAAGTTGTAATTAGACTATTCTATGTCCACCGCCGTGGTCTCGAGGTAGCGTGCTGACTTGTAACGCAGCGGGCCCGGGTGAGGTTTTTTTCGCGGTCTTTCCTCACCTGTAAGACAAATGTCAGAAAAACTTTAAGGCCCAAACGGTCCCTGAAATCATATGGCCATCATCATCATCATTCATATTCATCTTAAGATTAAGCTTAGAATTAGGGACTCTCCTGGCGCACCAGTATCATCATCACTCATCATATCATCCGGGTAACATAACCCTGCCTTCCAGACGCCCCAACCTCAGAAGTGGGTTACATTTACGCCAATGCCAGGAGAGAACACCAGAAATGTCAAAAGGACAACAACTTGGGGCATTGAAAAAAACCACTATATTGAATAAAAAATAATTATAATTATTATTATTATTATTATTATTTATTCACTAAGAATTATTTTCCTCTTCATTGAGGTTTTTCTGCAACCAATCTAATAATTTATTGACTTAGGCTTTCACGGCCGGATTTACTATGATGATGTGGTAGAAGAAGTTTTGCCAGAGAATTAACTATGATTTGAAGGAAGTAGAATATACAGGGTATGATTGGAAAACATATTACCTACTTACAGATGGAGAGCTTTTTTTTGTTTTAATTTGAAATGTCCCAAATTTAGAAACTTTAGTTATTGATTGTAGTAAACATCTCTTCATACTAACAACTGCCAACACATCCCACTGAAATCTTGAGCGAATGGAGATGTTTACACCAAATATAAAATGATGATGATAACAATAATAATAATAATAATAATAATAATAATAATAATAATAATAATAATAATAATAATTCAGAAGATTTTTTTTTCTTTTCTCAAGAAAAAAATCAACTGTACAAGTTATGATTGACAAGCCTCATCGGCTAGTGGTCAGCGTTTATGACTACAGTCCATGAGGCCCCTGGTTCAATTCCCGGTCAGGCCAAAGGAATTTTTTCTTAACCCTTAAATTCGTAATGCATCCTTTTGGATACATCAGTTGGTTCAGTTAATTTAATATTTTAAATAAATCAGAAGGAAACGAACAAAAATAAACCACTTAAATGTGTGTCTAATTATACAATATACATAATAATAACAGTAACACAAGATTCCGTTTTCACTGCGGTCCGCCACATTCAAATAACTAACAGAAGAAATTTGTCAAGGCATCCTAGATTCATCGAGTACGCAAACTTTCCTGTTGGCGGTAACGACAGCTCTTGTTACTGGTAGTAAGGATCACCGACGAGCCAACGTGAACTGGTGGACAACCTGTGGCCAACCTTGGCGACTTGAGCGCTACTGCTCGGGCTTTTGCCTCTCTCTACTCCAAGTTGCAGATTGAAATTATTATTTTTCTTCTGATTGCTGGCTGAAAATAGTGAATTGGTGAATAGTGTTGTGCAGCATGTCGCTTTTTTCCGGGTGGGGCCTGGCGGCCACACTCACTTAAGAGTATTCAGTGTTTTTCAGTGAATTTTTTTCAGTGTTGTGTTTATACAGTGGTGTTTGGTCCCTGCAAAGCAACTCTATTAACTGCGAGTGCTTTGTTAAGCCTTATCTGCTGGCTTATTGTGTTCAGTTTTTAGTTCAGTCAATCAAGCCAAGTGCTAGTGTAGTAATAAGTAATTAGTGCTGAACAGTCTTACCATGGCTGCTTCACTAAAAAGCGTGAGTGCCGAGCAGGCTATGGACCTTGAGTATGAGGAGCCCTCGGCCTACGAACTTTGGGAAACTGCGCTCAAAAAATTTGAGAGATATGTAGATAATCAAAAATTTCCATCTGAATCAAAATTCCTAGAAGTAGCTAGAGAGGTGCGTGGTTCCATCGTTATAGTTATCAATTTCATAAGCGCGTTCCCAGATTTCGGTCAGTCCGATTTTGCTCGTGATGTTACACATGATTGCCTAAAAAGATTAAGTGAGATTAAGCTCAACATGAAATCTAACCAAGATTATTTGGAAAAAATGCTTCATGAATTGAAAACAATAATTATGGAACTTCCTGTATCCTGTTTTTTTCAAAGGTGCGGAATATGTACCTGAACCTAAAAAGATTAAAACACATGAGAAAGAGAAACCATCCCAAAATAGTTCAAATGACAACATGAATACAGTTTCAAATAAAGAGAAACCATCCCAAAATAATTCAAAAGTTAACATGAATACAGTTTCAAGTAAAGAGAAACCATCCCAAAATAATTCAAAAGTTAACATGAATACAGTTTCAAATAAAGTAAAACCAACCACAAATAAGGCAACTAAGGTCACATCACGACAAAATGAGGTGTCGACTGTGCCAATGCAAAATAAATTTTCAATTTTATCCGAATTACCGGAACCAATGGACACTGTCGACCCTCAGGCTCCTCAACTTGGATCGTCATGGGACAAGCAAACTACAGCAGCTACCAGGCGTAGTAGCCAACCGTCCAGGGAGCCTCAAGTAATGCCGCAACCGAAAAGGGAACCACGCCCACCACCCATAACGGTGATTGGACATGGTGACCTTTTCAGGATGAATCGGGAATTAAAAGGAAAATTCGAAAAAGACGTGAAAGTAGTAAAAACCCAGGACGGTTTGAGATATACTACGCTACCTCGGAGGCAGACTTTCAGCTACTCAAAGAGTACTTCAAAAATGCAAAGAAAGAATTTTATACATTTCAACTCAAAAAAGATCTGCCTCTGAGGGCTGTTCTAAAGAGGCTTCCTTCCAGCATCACTGCTGATGAAGTCAAGGAAGAACTTAAAGAACTAGAATATCCAATAATATCGGTAAAGCAAATCACCAAAAAAGAAGGAGAAGTTTATACTCCCTTACCATTATACATCCTGGAACTTCAGAACAATGATGCTGGTAGGGAAATATATAACTTAAACCGCCTCTGTTTGACAGTGGTGGCTGTGGAACCATACAGACCTAGAGCTGGCATGAAGCAGTGCTTCAGATGCCAGAAGTTTAACCATACTTTCATGGGGTGTTTCCTTGACCCCATCTTGCGTAATTTGCGCTGGTACTCATAGTCATCGTGAGTGTCCGGTGAGAACCGAGGCACTCACGGACAAGAGCCTGCTGAAGTGCGCGAACTGTGGGGAAAAGGGACATCCCGCTTCCTACCGGGGTTGTGAAGCCTATAAGAAAGCAAAAGAAATTTATGAAAAAAGAAAACCAAACCAAAGTCCAACAACCCCGGCGTCCCAACCTCGAACTTTCACATCAAAATCTGTTAATCCTACAGTCTCATATAGTTCTATGGTAAATTCTGGCATCACAGTTAAACCTACTACAGGCACTGTCCCATGTCAGCCAGGGTCTGTGGCTGCTATACCAATGACGGATCAGGGACAACAACTTTTCCATAACATTCAGCCTCTGCTGAGTGGTCTGTCGACACCTATGGAAAGGTTTGTGTTCCTGACAAATCTAGTGAACTCATGTTTCATATCATCCATACCTGCTACGGTAATGAACACATAAGCAGCGAGACAGCAAGGCTAAGGAACAAAACCCCTACTGAATAAACACAATGGTGTTTGGCCGCCAAGGGACCTCAACTGGTTCCCAAAAAGCGGCACACTGGGCAATGCTAGTCATTGCCACAAAACAGTCAGTCAGTCAGTGCATTTCCGACTCTCGGCTTGAAAGCAATGTGGTTTCTGATGTCCTTCTTCAGGTCATCACATCCCTATCTCTGTCCAAATTCCATCACCATTTGCACACAAACGCTAGCGCTGCCAAATAGGCTCGGGTTAAGTGAACTACAACCCCGTAATGATAGCCACTATTAACTTAGCTGCCAAAGAGCCCTAGTGGGTTCTAACATACGCAGCACACTGGGTGAAGCTAGACTTCGCCTTATCCAGTCAGTGCTGCCGGATTGGTCCCCTAGTATCCACTAGTAAAGTCATCAAAGTTCAATAAATATTCTAAATTCAAAATTACTAAATCAGAACAGCTAAATCGGAAAAGAGCCGTTTCTGATTGGAATACCGACTCTTGCCCTTTTGAGGGTTGGCGGCTTCTGTGGTGGTGGCAGTCTTCCTGTTGGCAGCTCAGTGAATCAACTAGAATATCAATGCTCAAGAATATCATAGAAAATAAATTCACCTAGAAACTGAAAGCAGGATTGGTGTGTCCAACCACTGGACCTTTGATACCGGACTACGGCTAGTCGTCGTTGGCAGGGGATATATTATTAAATATCAACGACGAAATAATTAAATCACAAGAGCTAAAGAGGGTTGGAAATCCCTAGAGATAGCCGGAAGCTGTTGTTCACCATCGAACAATTCCCATATAGTCGGCCGGGGACGCTTCCATAAAAATGGATGTTTCCCTGACGGACATAGAAGGAAAATGAATGTTAGAGAAGTGACACAAATTCCATTACATAGTGGTGGTGGTGGTGTGCTTCTGCGGCGGTGGTGGTCTTCCTGTTGGCGGCTTAGAGTATCGGCTGGGAGATCAACTGGACCATCAGCGACCAGCGTCATCAAGGCTTGTTAATGTCTGACCACTGGACTTTTGTCTCCCGATCTACGGCTGGTCACGGCACTGCATGGATCACTCGTTATCATCGACGAACAAAAGGGCTAAAGTAGCCGGAAGTCGGTTTCATGAACCACAGCTTCCCTTCTCGGCTGTCGAGGATGCTTCTGGGATAGCTGGATGTTTCTTTGGCGGGCCTGGGGAGGGGATGTATTGAGCTTCCAACACGTAGTATCAGTATCAGTTTAAGGGTTAAAGAGAATTATTCTTGTGGGCTCCAATGGTCTGGAATTAGGTTACGAACTCTCCTGGCGCTTCATTATCATTTATCATATCATCGGGGTAACGTAACTCTCCAGGTGTCCCAACCTAAGAAATGGATTACAATTCCGCCAATGCCAGGGGAGAAAGCCAGAAGTCTCATAGAAGACAACCTGGTGGCATTGGAAAAAAGGGTTTAGATTTTAAAAAATTCACTTTTTATATCAAAATAGTCCTTTGCTGTTCATAAAACAAGACTGACAGGGGAGGATGCAAGATATTTATGAGTGACCCTGTACGAAGTATTGTATTGCAATTGTAGACACAATTTGGCTCCCCACAAGCGACTTGTAACAAACTGACCGACGGCATATTGGTTCAGACATTGACGTCAGAGGTTGAGTAGTAGAAGTGCCAAGCTATACTATGAGATCAGAAGACACGTGCAGGATCAAACAGATGACCTCAACATAAAATTTATTAAGCGTGAAGTAGGTCATAAGATTATTTAAGTTTCATAGATTATTTAAGTTTTGAAGCTCTTTTTTGTTACATTTCGTTCGGATTAATCCAGACTACAGATTAGGCACAAATTAGTTAAGTGGTGAACAATGCTCAAATGATAATTACGATATGTTTTAAACCGATTTTATTTTAGCTTTATAGACTTACTCCCTATATTGATGACATTCTAGGATCAATGTGGATTTAGAAGAAACAGGTCTACAACAGATCAGATTTTTAGTATAAGACAGATTTTAAAAAAGAAATGGGAATATAATGGTACTGTACATCAACTATATGTAGACTTCAAAAAAGCATATGATTCAATTAAGAGGGAGAAGTTATATAGTATCCTGCTGGAGTTCGGAATTCCTAAAAAGTTAGTTAGACTTATACGAATGTGTCTAAATGGCTCAAACAGTAGGGTGCGTGTAGGCAAACAGTTTTCGGGCACTTTTGAAATCCAGAATGGGTTGAAGCAAGGAGATGCACTATCTCCTCTACTGTTTAATTTTGTACTAGAGCATGCCATCAAATTTTTAGAGAATGAGGAAAGCTTACAACTCAATGGTATTAATAAGTTGTTAGTTCATGCTGATGATGTAGTACTATTGGCCGATAGCGAGGAGATACTAAAGGACAACACGCACACACTACTGAGTAACACTAAGAAATTAGAACTGGAAGTAAATATCAATGAAACTAAATATATGGTCACACGTATAAATACATTATATAATGGAAATGGACAGCTAATGACAAATGAGGGAAATTTTGAGGAAGTGGCTGAATTCAAATATCTAGGAACAATAATCACAAATAGGAATGAGATGCACAAAGAAATTAAACATAGGCTCAATTCTGGAAATGTATGGTATTATGCATTGCAGAGACTCTTGATGTCCCAACTCCTTTAAAAAAAACGTTAAACTGAAAATATATAAAACTATTATTCTACCAGTTATATTATATGGGTGCGAAACATGGACTCTTACTTTAAGAGATGAAAGGAGATTACGAGTTTTTGAGAATAAAGTTCTTAGGAAATTTTTGGACCAAAGAGAGATGAACAGACAGGTGAATGAAGAAGACTACATAACAATGAACTACATGGTCTTTATAGGAAGCCAGATATAATAAGAACAGTTAAGTCTCGTAGATTGCGATGGGCAGGACATGTTGCGTGTATGGGGAATGCATGGAAGCTTCATGTAGGAAAGCAAGAAGGAAAACGCCCAGTTGGTAGACCAAGAATGAGGTGGGAGAATAACATTAACTATGATTTGAGGGAAGTAGTTTCTACAGGGGACGATCGGAAATCAATAACTCAGGATAGGGATGTATGGAGAGCTTATATCCGCGCGGCCATGAACCTACGGGTTCGATATAGCCAGTTAGTACATTTATACAGCAGGATACGCATTTTAAAAGACACAGTAGTGAACTGGTGTTTTTTTTTCCTTATCTGTTGACAGTGGACAATGATTGTGTGAGCGCATCAGAGCTACTTCTCTATCGCAGGAAGCCAAACTCAATATACAGGGTGATTCACAATAAGTATTATAGGGGTTGTAGAGGGGACTTAGTAGATAAAGTTTCGATCAGGAACCCATGTCCGGAAACTTACTACTTTGATATAAAATAAGTGTGGATGGACTGATATCTTGTCTTGTGTTTCAGAATAAGTATTACAGGCTTCTAGGGGTTGTACTGCACCTGTCGAGTCGGAGGAAGATCTTCTTGCACGAATTCTGGTGGCAGCAGAAATTATTGAGCACACACCAGGTCTTGTGGGGCGTGTGTATGAAAACATGCGTCGCAGGTACACACTGTGCAACGAACAACACGTGGAACCACATTTGTAGTACACCCCTAGAAGTCTGCAATACTTATTCTTAAACACTTCTTCTTGTATCTTGTAAGCCCATGTTTCCCTTAACAGATATTTAGGCGCTCTCCCCCTACAGGGACCATACTAATTTAGTTACACTTGTTTTCGTACAGATGTCATTTGAGTGGTCCGTGGTCAGCGTTCCGCCTCGTACTGACATCTAGGAAACCAAGGTAGTACTAGAACGGGAAAATTCAGTAAATTTTGCTTGGAGGCATTTTCATTCAGGCTTAAGGATCTTTTACGAGCCTGAAAATCTTCAGACTCGGGACCCACGGCTTAAAGTCCCTCCCGGAGGACTTGCTCCTTGGATTTTTCCGTCCTAAAAATCCATCGACCCCGGCCGGGTTTGAACCCGCGACCCACGAGACCAGAGGCAAGGAGCATAACCACCATTGTGTATATTTAATAAGAAATAATAATAAAAGCTAATCTTTGAAATAAGTGCAATTACAACAGAGTTTCTTTTAATATGTTGGCTTAGAGCAAATTTCCAGAGCTGACTAGAAAGGGTATGTGAACTTAATATCGATTATGCATTATGTGATAATGTGTGTGACATACAAGCACGCATTCCCTACCTTCTGACACAAACGTCTCTTGCTAGAGACTTATTGCAGTTTTACAGGTAACCCTTGTACGTTTCAAGAAATCCAAAGCTTTGACATTTAAGTATATCGCATAAATTGCTCTATAAACTACGCCAAGAAAGTCTTAGCTTACCAGTTGCCTGCTGGCCTCACATCCACATGCGTCAATCACAGAGACTGGCAGACATAGGCCCAGTATAAGGGTGACATTTAATCAGTTTGTGGGGTCTGCCAATCGTTATAGCATTTTTTTTAAACTGGAGCGGCTAACATACTGTAAAAAGGTAAAGTGATCCCACTACAGGCCTTAGGAGACCCTTGGGGTAGCAGGAGGTTAAGACTCCCACTTTTTCTAGACAATCGTCACTTTGTGAGCCGGGTTGTCAGCCCTGCGTGACGGCCGCCTTTACCTTCAGAACAAGAGGCTGAGTCGACCCCAGGGCCATCATTATTATTATTATTATTATTATTATTATTATTATTATTATTATTATCATTATTATATTGAGTAAAAAGCATTTTTAATCAATTTTCTTGAACCTAAGGTCATAAATGAGGAATTTTTCCTCCGTGGCGCAACAGACCTACAATCTGACTGCTGGTATCATATCTACAGAGTTATATATTCATCCAGTCAATATAGGGGTGGCATTTGGTCAGCGTGTCCGGTCCCCTAGCCGTTATAACTAGTTTATCAACTTGAAGCCGCTTCTTATGCTAGCTATTCAAATTCCTTGTGATGATGGGTAGACACTGGTTCTGTACTGACCGAAATTCCACGATGAAATAAAATGTCTTCCACCACCCAGACCCAAACCAGGAAATGTTCCGTATCTCTGAGCTAAAGTATGGTGCCTTACACCACTCAGCTACGCGAGTTACCTTTTTTATATTTATTTGTATACACTCTTAAAGGCTAGGAAATATCAAACCTGATACACTTCTGAAACTGTATCTTCTATCTCTCTATCTTCGGGTTTTTACAGCTGCTGCCGTCTTCCCGTGCCAAACCTCCAAAGCCTACGTTCTTGGGCATCTCAATGTTTAGTCCTCTTGCTTGCATTCCTGTCTTCATGTTTTCCTTCCATGTTAACTTCGGTCTTCCTCCTTCTGGTCGGATGACATTGAAATAGTTGCTTTGGCCATCGCTCATCTTCCATTCTTAAAACATGTCCTAACCACTTTAATTCCTTCTCCTCAATTCTTTCAATTATGCTTTCTTCTGCTTCCGTTATGTTTCTAATTTCCTTATTTGTGACACGTTCTAATTTTGACTTTCTGGCACTTCTTCGTAAATAATCCATTTCTAGAGCTATTAGTCTATTCTTGTAGTACTTATTGATTGTCCATACCTCACTTCCGTACATTGCAACAGATTCCACCAATGTTTTACCAATATATTTTTTCGTGTCTTTCCAAATATGCTTATCCCACCATATGGAATTTAATGATGATATTATTTTGCTACTCAATTCAACTTTATGTTTTATGTTCTCTTTGCCTATACCTTCAATGTTACCCATAATTATTCCCAAATATTTAGTTTGTTTCACTTGCTTTATTTGGATTCCTTCGTTCAATATTAAATTTTCTCTTTCATTGCTATTTATTGCCAGATATTCTGTTTTTTGTAAATTTACTGTGAGACCCTCACAATCCCTTTGTCTGAAACGGTATCTTCCAAAACCAAAAAAAACATATTTTTAGGTAATTGTACAACAAATAAAATTACTTAGGGCTACAAATTATTGAACTGTTACCGCCCCAGAAGAAAATATAGCATGTGCAAAAGCCGACTCTGTAAAATGGATATAAATTTTAGAACTTTTATTTATATCTGATGATTTTATGAAGTAACAAAATGTAGCGATATGAAGAATAAATCATGGTGCGGATTTGTAATGTCACAGCTCTCTGATAGCGACAAACTGTTTGCATTTTTGTGATGACAGTGCATTTTATCGCGTGATTTATTCACCCCCGGGCGGTATCACTGGGGGTATCTACATCGTTATATTGTAGAAAATACACTCACGCTCTTTTACAACACAGTTAGTTACATCTGTTAAATGAGAACCAAGTTAAATTAATGATGCAAATTATAAAACGTTCCATTTGAGCGAAAAGAGTGTCCAGACAATGTTAACTAGATATTCAGGAATATGGATCATACTAAATTGACAATCCTAACTCTAATCGACTTTTCCAGAGCTTTTGACACGGTTATTACAAACATTTTATTCTCAAATTTTAAGTTACTAAAGTTTTCTGAAATTTTGATTCAGTGGTTCCATTCCTATGTTAATGGCCGCCAACAATGCGTTGTTGTAGGTAGTGGTTTTTCTTCATTGAGGACAGTGGACTTGCGGAGTACCACAAGGGTCGATATCAGGTACAATTTTATTTTTTTATATTCATTACCGACATATCTGACTGCATTATTACTACATAATCTCACAAACACCACTACTGTTGGACGATAGCGAGGAGATACTAAAGGACAACACGCACACACTACTGAGTAACACTAACGAATTGGGACGAAGTAAATATCAATAAAACTTAATATATCGTCACATACATAAATACATTATATAATGGAAATGGACAGCTAATGACAAATGAGGGAAATTTTGAGGAAGTGGCTGAATTCAAATACCTAGGAACAATAATCACAAATAGGAATGAGATGCACAACGAAATTAAACATAGGCTCAATTCTGGAAATGCGTGCTATTATGCATTGCAGAGACTCTTGATGTCCCAACTCCTTTCAAAAAACGTTAAACTGAAAATATATAAAACTATTATTCTACCAGTTATATTATATGGATGCGAAACATGGACTCTTACTTTAAGGGAGGAAAGGAGATTACGAGTATTTGAGAATAAAGTTCTTAGGAAAATTTTTGGTTCGAAGAGAGATGAACAGACAGGTGAATGGAGAAGAGTATTGAATGGTAAGCTACATGGTCTTTATAGGCAGCCAGATATAATAAGAACTGTCAAGTCTCGTAGATTGGGATACACAAGACATGTGGCTCGAATGAGAAATCAAAGACGTGCATAGAAGCTTCATCTAGGAAAACCAGAGCGAAAACGATCAGTTGCTAGACCAAGAATGAGGTGGGAGAATAACATTAACCAGGATTTGAGGGAAGTAGATTATGCAGGGTATGATTGGAAAACATTAGATCAGGATAGTGATGTATGGAGAGTTTATGTCCGCGCGGCCATGAACCTAAGGGTTCGATAGTGCTAGTTAGTGGGGAAAGAACCGTAGGCCCTACTTTCTTTAAAATTAATATCTATCTGCCAAGTTTAGTTCTGATGAAACAAAAATTGCGGTAGATAGAGCGTTGACACACACACATATATAAATGTTGGTCATTTTTATTTTTGGTGCCTACTAGATAGTATCGGCGAAGACACGTAAAATATTTCGAAAATATTTTCATGAGAACTACCACAATAGGCTAGTTACGATTAAAACACAAGGGAAAGGCAAGTTTGAAAAGAAAATGGTAAGTTTAAAGATGCAATTGTCACAGCGTAACAAAGCACTTGGAGAAGAAACAGAAATAAGGTCTCGGTTGATAGATTGCACACGAATCAAATTAGAAACACAGGGTGACAGAGAAAAACAAACTCGAGTAGAAGAGAGAAAGTTGCAAAATTAAAAGGCAAAACTCTTAACCGCGTCCCAATCAAATAAATTCTTAGATTAGGCAAACATAACCAAGAATACAAGATTTTCAATTTCGATATTGTTTCTCATTCTTAATTCCGAATTTTTATCGGAACAATTTTTGCACCTACAAAATACAAGTAAATACAAGTAAATTATGAAATACGTAAATATATACACTTTAGACAGTATATAGTACACTTATCTACTAACAGATCTGGTTAATAACATTTATTTTTAAGTCTTTTGAAGTTCGCTTCATCTGTTTTATACAGTCTAATTTTCAAATGGATGGCTCCTTCCTAAAATATATTACGATAGAATTTTGTAATCTGCTTTATATTTGTCATGAAATCCTTCTTAAAATATGATTAAATAATAATAATAATAATTATTATTATTATTATTATTATTATTATTATTATTATTATTATTATTATTATTATTATTATTATTATTATTATTATTATTATTATTATGGACAGCTAATGACAAATGAGGGAAATTTTGAGAAAGTGGCTGAATTCAAATACCTAGGAACAATAATCACAAACAGGAATGAGATGCACAAAGAAATTAAACATAGGCTCAATTCTGGAAATGCATGCTATTATGCATTGCAGAGACTTTTGATGTCCCAACTCCTTTCAAAAAACGTTAAACTGAAAATATATAAAACTATTATTCTACCAGTTATATTATATGGATGCGAAACATGGACTCTTACTTTAAGGGGGGGGAAGGAGATTACGAGTTTTTGAGAAAAAAGTTCTTAGGAAAATTTTTGGGCCAAAGAGAGATGAACAGGCAGGTGAATCGAGAAGGCTACATAACAGTGAATTACATAGTCTTTATAGGAAGCCAGATATAATAAGAACAATTAAGTCTCGTAGACTGCGATGGGCAGGACATGTGGCTCGAATGAGGAAGCAAAGACGTGCATGGAAGCTTCTTCTACGAAGACCTGAAGGAAAACGCCCAGTTGGTAGACCAAAAATGAGGTGGGAGAATAACATTAACTATGATTTGAGGGAACTAGATTATACAGGGGCTGATTGGAAAACATTGGCTCAGGATAGGGATATATGGAGAGCTTATGTCCACACGGCCATGAACCTACGGGTTCGATAGTGCCAGTGAGTTATTTATTATTATTATTTATCTGCACAAAGGTCTGTATGAACTTAACAAAATTACAGAAGAATATGGATTGAAGAAATCTATAGAGAAAACGAAAATTATGGCATTTCAAGGTGTGGATCCTCTCAGAAGAAAAATTGTACTGGACAATAAAATTTTGGAGCAGGTAAATAATTTCACATATCTAGGATGCAATATCTCATATGAAGAAGAAAAGGTTGTAAATGCAAAAATATAAAAAACTTAAAAGATTTTAGGGTTCAAGCCACAGTTAGTCCAAAAACATTCAAGACTAAAAGTGTATAAAACACTGGCTCTTCCAACTCTTTTGTATGGTAGCGAAGTATGGACGTTGAAACAGAAGGATATACAGAGACTTAGATCTGCTGAAATGAGATACCTTTGGAGGACTGCAGGATACACACTACTAGATCACAAAAAAATGAAGACATCTTAGAAGAATTACACATGGAACCTTTAGAAAACAAATTTTCTGATTATAAGTCAAGATGGATGCAACATGTTCGTCGAATGGAAGATCACAGGATACACAAACAAATGTTAATTTGAATGAATTGCCTTTGTTAAATGTAAATATTTAAATAAATTATTGTTGTATTGTTGCTTAGATCAGTTGATATGTACTATAATAACACAATTCATAATTTGTTAACATGTCTGAAGAAGGTACAGTGTACCGAAACAGCTGTCACTGAATTATATCTTAATAAATATGAAAATCAAATAAAACTAAGTTTTATTTTTATTTATTTTATAAATGTTAAGATATCAACCTGCAGGAAGAAGACGACCAGGACGTCCGCTCATAAGACTTCTTGATGATGTTTCTCTTGAGGCCGAAACAGGTCCACAAATGGCCTAAATCCGTGAATGTACTGTGATGATGGTGATTATGATGATGCAAATTAAATGTTTGTACTAGGATTGCTTGGATAGCGTAACTAGCAGCGCACTTAAGTATCAATTCAGAAGGCTGCGTTCAAATCCCCGAACCTTTATTTTTGTTTTCATGTCATATATATATATATATATATATATATATATATATCATCATGAACAAATTCGTTTTAGGCCATGTGGCCTGTACGGTAAACCTAGCGAAGATGGTCTTGATCTTTCCACCGATGTTTTGGTCTTCCTTGGTCCCTATGTCCAGTTGGGGTATATTGGAACGCCAATTTTGGAAGTCTATTTCTTGCCATTCTCCAAGATGATTTTTCCATTCTTGTTGGTATCTTTGTATATCTTCATTTAAACTTGTTACTCCAAGTTTTCCTCTGATAATAGTGTTCCTTTGGTGATCCAGTCTATTAACTCCTAACAATGATCGTAAGAAGCGCATTTGGCTCACTTGAAGTTTATGAGAGGTTCTTTTTATTTAAATCCAAAATTTCACCTTTCCTTATTTTAGAGCCAGCTTTTCATGCTGATGATGTAGTAATCTTATATATGTTATGTAATATATATATATATATAATACGAATCGTTTAAGTGACTGTATGTTATAACTAGACGATCAAGGGATCTTTTTTTCTTTTTCGTTTTAAAGGAAATATTTATTGCCATCCAAAAAAGGTTGTAACCCTCATTTTTTTCAAAGTTTAGGTTTACATGGAGAAAGACTTAATGGTACGTGGTACTTTTATCCATATAAAATTCAACTTAAAAAAGAGGGGATTACAAAATTATTCTGGGAGGTTATTCAAATAAAATCGGTAAAACAAATTCCATATATTTTTCAATAATGCAAAGTTATGTTTTAAGCAATGACATTCACTGACATATATCAAAGTAGTCAACTGTAAGCAAAGTATTTTGTTTATAAAATAAATTTGGGAATTTTTAACATTATGAGGTTTAATTCATGAGAATTGAATGAATCGTGATTTCTTCTTACCTCATACTTCTATGTTTTTCTTAAACACAGGACTGCAGTATCAGCTACCATTGTCACCATCCTCAACTGTTTTGTCGTGAAAACAGCTGAGGATGGTGACAATGGTCTATGTACGTGGTGATAATAAAATGCTTTCTGTTCGACCGCATAAACATGTTTCTCAATTAATTACGTGCTGTATGATGAATTAATCTTAAGTTATGACATTTGTTTCCCCAACATTAACAAATTTTCAAGATACCGAAGTCATTTTGAGCGCTAAATTGTTACGTCATCAACTAAACAAGTTTTGTTTTAATCGTTACACAAGATAAAATGTAGAAGATACTGGGATATTGTTTCATGAACAATGTAAAAGATACTGGGATATTGTTTCATGAACAATGTAAAAGATACTGGGATATTGTTTCATGAACAATGTAAAAGATACTGGGATATTGTTTCATGAACAATGTAAAAGATACTGGGATATTGTTTCATGAACAATGTAAAAGATACTGGGATATTGTTTCATGAACAATGTAAAAGATACTGGGATATTGTTTCATGAACAATGTAAAAGATACTGGGATATTGTTTCATGAACAATGTAAAAGATACTGGGATATTGTTTCATGAACAATGTAAAAGATACTGGATATTGTTTCATGAACAATGTAAAAGATACTGGGATATTGTTTCATGAACAATGTAAAAGATACTGGGATATTGTTTCATGAACAATGTAAAAGATACTGGGATATTGTTTCATGAACAATGTTAAAAGATACTGGGATATTGTTTCATGAACAATGTAAAAGATACTGGGATATTGTTTCATGAACAATGTAAAAGATACTGGGATATTGTTTCATGAACAATGTAAAAGATACTGGGATATTGTTTCATGAACAATGTAAAAGATACTGGGATATTGTTTCATGAACAATGTAAAAGATACTGGGATATTGTTTCATGAACAATGTAAAAGATACTGGGATATTGTTTCATGAACAATGTAAAAGATACTGGGATATTGTTTCATGAACAATGTATCGATGCTCAACAAATTCCAAACACTGGTGTTTGTTCCTTGAACAATAATAGTTATATTGTAAAGAAATTATACAGACAAATCCACACATTTTCAGCACTGCATTGTTACCTGGTCCAATTAAGCAAAACACGAATTTTACCGTGTGATAAAAAATAAAACCATGATTTCTACATTAATGAGGGCTGGGTACGGCGAAAAGTGTACATCCGATTTTTAAGACTATTTAACTCACGCCCCAAATGGGAGTCAATGACCAATCATATGTCAATGACTTTTATTTACAACCAATCACAGTCGTGTTTTGCCTAGAATTTACCAACTAAAGTTTATCATTATAAAGAAAGCACCTCCTTTTTAATATTCTGAATAGGTCATAGCATTATTTTACAGTGACTGACTCACTAAGAAATACGGCTACCAGATTGATATATATATAGTGCATGAATGTCAACACGTAGCGCTTGCGGGAGTTAATATAAAAACATTTGTAGCAATTGATTATACCACCAAAAAAATAAACCACTGTTTGCACTTTCTTAAATGTATTTTTTCCCAGGTAATAACATTCCAGAAAAATATAATTGTCATATTTGCATCATACGACATCATAAATGAATTAATATACAGTTTCGTGTTTCATTTTTTCTCCGCTAGAGAGCATTCTTACAATATTGCGATCCTTTGGCATAAAATAATATTATCTAGTTGCAGTGATGAACAATAGAAGCAGATGAAGCGTACCAATCGTTTCTCATTTGTTTTCAAACATCGCCGTTTACATTAAATATTTTAAAATAACTATATTTAAACAATGATTTGTGAGTAAACAGCTTAATTTTATTCGTTAAATAGTCCTAACAAATGCCACCCTTGATTTCCAAATTCTCTAGATAAATTCACTCGTGGCATTACTTATGATAATTTTGGTTTTAAAATGAAGCTTAGGAACGTCGAAGATAAAAACGAAAAATAATTGCGGAACATCCATAAACAAAGCTGAAAAATAACAATTTATAAAGCGCTATTCCCTGTATTACCTGAAGAAAGTTGCCGCCATTGTGGTCGTGACGTCAGATTCGATATTCAAACGTTAGTCCAGGGTGAAAACATGTTTTCTTCAATCGAGATGCGAAAATAGAATAAATATTTTATTGTAATAAAAGTCCACTGCTGTGTTTCCAAAATTACATAGCAAAGGATTTGAAATTTAATAAAAATCACATCCTCACGTAGAGTTTCTTAAGGAAAAATGGTTTAACCGAATCGCACGTATTTCTCGAAAATCAACAACGGAAATTAGCCCTTACAAAGTATTCTGTAAATATATGCCACTTATTTATAACATAATCTTCGAAATGTTTAACATAATTTATTAGAATACACGTACAATAACTAATCTGGATGTTGGGCACTTAAAACATTCAAAATAGGCAGGCAAAAAGGCACTAAAAATAATTAATACAGGCACTAAAATATTCAAAATAGGCTCTTACAAAAAATGGACAACAACATAACTTTTTACAGTCTTACGTTAAGAATATAAACATATGCTATCAATAGCATGCGAAGATATCAGAGATGATTTTGGAATTTGTTTTGCCTTTTTACAAACAGCAGAATCCTCTTTGTCACTCAGCAATGTTTGTATTGAAAAGAAGCAAAGAACTTTTCTCCAAGCCTTAGATCCGGAGCATAATACAATGGGACATAGCATAGGGCTATTTCGCTTAACGGGAATGCATGAGGTGGAAAAATATAACATTTACCTAATAGGAGTGCATTGAGGGGGAAACCATCTACCTGCTAGGTTATTGCCACCCTTGCCCTAAAATATTCAAAGAGAATTTATAAAAAGAACACTTCAAAACTTCTATGAAATTATTTGTGCCATTGGAACAGGAACTCTTGCCTAAACCAGGAAGTGAAGAAGAAGAAGAAGTTTGTCCATTTCGATTTCATTGAAATACTGAGTTAATTTCGAGAGAAAAATTGTAAATAGGCATTTATAGGTAAAATGAACTTCATGGAAAACAACTCTAGGGTCGTTGGTATGAACTTATATGAAGTCACTTTTACAATATCTATAATAAATAACTGTAGGCATTTTCTCTAACACCCAGTCTCTAATAATAACCTAAAAGCTAACGTAACTTATTCAAATTGCTGTAACCTGTGAAAATAAGACAATATTACATTACAGGCATATAAATAAGTTATACTATATGGGTAACGAACTAAAAGCTAACCTAACATAATCATGTATAGTTTCTTTAGTGATGGTCCGCAGATTTTCTTCGTGTTTCCATCTTTGTTGATCCTAAGCTTAATTTAAATACCAAATATGTATATATGGAAAAGGGGACGTCCCGTACAGTAAACTAGTGAATTGTGTATTTTGTAGTGATTATAAAATGTTATTTTACTGCTTTGTTTCTGGATGTTTTATGTTTTCATGTTTAGCGGTCCTAAGCTTCATTTTAAAACCTAAATTATCTCGAAATTCGGATGTCCACTATTGGCGCCGTAACCATAAGCGGTATATATTCCAACCAACTAACTCACTGACTATTGAACCTGTAGGTTCATGGGCACGCCTACATAAGCTCTCCATGCATCCCCATCCTGATGTAATGTTTTCCAAACATCCCTGTATAATTTACTTCCCTCAAATCGTGATTCTTATTCTCCCACCTCATTATTGGTCTACCAACTGGTCGTTTTCTCTCTGATTTTCAACAACAAGCTTCCATGCATCTCTTTCATTTACCAAAGCAATTTTATTTGTTTCCCAACAATTTAAATTAGGCACTTTGCATTTTTTTTCTTTCTTTTCTTTTTATGTATAGTAGATTCGAGCTGTTATTCCTTTCTGTATTCATTCTAGCATTGATTTAATTTTAATTGTATTTAATTTTATTGTATTATTAGACATTATTTTCATTATTATTCAATTTGACAGAAAAATTAATTGTTTAGTATGTACTCCTTTCAAAAAACTTTAAGCTGAAAATATATAAAACTATTATTCTACCAGTTATATTATATGGATGCGAACATGGACTCTTACTTTAAGTGAGGAAAGGAGATTACGAGTATTTGAGAATAAAGTTCTTAGGAAAATTTTTGGACCAAAGAGAGATGAACAGACAGGTGAATGGAGAAGACTACATAACAATGAACTACATGGTATTTATAGGAAGCCAGATATAATAAGAACAGTTAAGTCTCATAAACTGCGATGGGCAGGACATGTTGCACGTATGGGGAATGAAAGACGTGCATGGAAACTTCTTGTAGGAAAGCCAGAAGGAAAACGCCCAGTTGGTAGACCAAGAATGAGGTTGGAGAACAACATTAACTATGATTTGAGGGAAGTAGATTATGCAGGGAATGATTGGAAAGCATTGGCTCAGGATAGGGATGTATGGAGAGCTTATGTCCGCGCGGCCATGAACCTACGGGTTCGATAGTGCCAGTGAGTAAGTAAGTAAGTAAGTATGACTATTATTGTAATTTTTTATATTTATATGTGACATATGTTTGTCCTGGTGAGTGGAAGAGAAGGCCCATGGCCTTAACTCCACCAGGCTAAATAAATCTATCTAAATAAATAATAAAACAAATGCCGGAGCCACAATAAGCACTATATATTTAATTAATCAATTCAGTAAAAATTTAACGCCTGTATATTTATGAATAACGTTGATTAATAAATTTAAAATAATGACATATGCTTCCCGAACAAGGCATACATATATTCTAAGCACTAGATTGTTACCTGGAGAACTAATCAAGAATTTAGTTTTTCCGATTAATAGAAAATGAAAAAGACGTGAATAGCACGTAACTGACATAGTCTGACGTGATATAACGAGCACTGTTGTAGCTACACACGGGCACTACACACGGCAGTGAACAGAACACTGCCAAGCCATCTAAATACTCACCACTCTCGCTATTTTTTTTTCAGGAGGGGAGCATGGAGGGGGGGGGGCAACCAGAACACGCGAGATCTCTTACGTGCAATTAAACACAATAGAAATGCTTTTACGCGCACAATTCCTTATATCTTTTATCGCTAAATTTTCAACAAATTCTTTTAGCGCTTAAATTTATCCCAACCATTGGAAAACTCACTTTTGAGCCCGGATTTTACAGCACAATTCCTCCCTAGCTTAATACAAAACAAGGTAGGATTGAATGAAAAGGACATTATAAAAAAGAAGAAAACTGCAGGTTAAATGGGAAGACAGTATATATATGTAGTTATGTTGCAGATTTTCGCGGATGTAAGTTTGAATATTAAAGTTTTCTTGGGATGTTTAACTTCATAAGAACTAAACCGCTGTGGTCTCAAGGTAGCGTGCTGCCTTGTCACGCAGCGGGCCCGGGTTCGATCCCCGGTCGGGACAATTTTTCTGGGTGAGGTTTTTATCGGGGTTTTTCCTCGCCTGTAAGACAAATGTCAGGAAAACTTTAACGCCCAAACGGTCTCCGAAATCATATGGCCATCATCATCCTTCAAATTCATCTTAGGTTAAGCTTAGGATTAGGGACTCTCCTGGCGCACTACTATCATCATCACTCATCATTCATCGGGGCAACGTAACCCCGCCTTTCAGGCGCCCCTACCTCAGAAGTGGGTTACAAGTACGCCATGCCAGGAAAGACAACCTGGGGATTTTGCAAAAAAATAAAATAAAATAAAATAAATAAACATAAGATGAGTGTACGTCTTCGGAAACGGACCACAGCGAAAACGATGTGTTTAATTATATAAGACCTAAACCTGTGACTCGAACTTATCATTCCTTGATAATGACATGTGGGATCATGCCGTAACGTCGGAGTCAGTGGCCAGAGGCCGAACTTGAATCCAAGACGCGGAAAACCCAAGAAAACTGTCATATTCATATACCGGTATGTGTATATATAAATTTATGAAAAAAGCCAAATATAATAAGAATAGTTAAGTCCTGTAGACAGCATTACATGTGGCATGATTAGGGAATGAAATATGTTCATGGAAGCTTCTTGTAGGAAAACGAGAGGAAAAACGCCCAGTTGGTGGACCAAGAATGAGGTGGGAGAATAATATTAACTATGATTTGAGGGAAGTAGATTATACGGAGAATGATCGGAAAGCATTAGCTCAGGATAGGGATGTATGGAGAGCTTACGTCCGCGCGGCCATGAACCTACGGATTCCATAGTGCCAGTGAGTGAGTAAGTAAGTAAGTAAGTAAGTAAGTAAGTAAGTAAGTAAGTAAGAGGTCATTAGATTCTATTGCATTGAATCAACTTTTAGCGAGGTTTCTTTCCACATAATGCTACCAGTTTCTGGTTGTTATGGCAATAATTCAATGAGGCAACTTCCATAGCATTAAGGATTTCTAAATTCTTCCACGCAAGCAATAGGTCGAGTATCAAAACAGATGGCAATCAACTAGTAACGTGTATCATCATCATTATCATCATCATCCGGTATCATGGCAGCTGCCGCCGTCTTCCGGAAACCAAACGTCATTCCTCTCTGTCCATCCATTGATCTTCCTCTAATCCTCTGATATTCATAGCTGCTTGTACCCCTTCTATCCAAGTTTTCTTCGGTCTTCCTCTCTTCCTCCTTTCCATTGGTATCCATTCCATAACAATTTTAGGCAATCTTTGTTCTGGCATTCTTTTGACATGGCCATGCCACTGTAATCTTTTCTTTTCTATAATGTCTATGATGTCCGGCTCCTCTTGTACACCCATAATGTCCCGTTATTTTTTATTTCGTATTCTATCCATTCTAGATTTTCCAGCTGATCTTCTTAAAACAACCATTTCTGTACTTAAAACTATTTTCATTTCCCTGGTAGGAATTTGCCAGACTTCAGCACCATGTGTTAGAATGCTCTGAATTATGGTTTGATATATTTGTAATTTTCTATTTTTTGTAATATTTTTGCTCCACCAAACAGAGTTTAAAGCATTTATTGCTTGCTTTGTTTGTGCGATTAGTAATGTATATATAAAACGAAATATATCTGCTTAGGGTCTACATATTTTAAAATCGATAATATAATATAAGCAAACGGAGAAGTGAAACTTGGAAGAAAATAAGTCATTAAACCACAGAAGTGAAAATAAGGCAAATTGTAGCACATAGATATAAAAAAAAAGTAAAAAAGTAAAGTGATCCCACAACAGACCCGGAGGCCCTTGGGGTAGTAGGAGGTTAAGGCTCCCACTTTTTCTAGACAATCGGCACTTTATGTCAGCCGGGTTGTCAGCCCTGCGTGACGGCCGCCTTTACCCCCAGAACAAGCGTCTGGTACTCATTTCCGTTAGAGGCTGAGTCGACCCCAGGGCCATAGTGCCGCCAGAGGGTTTGGGTCAGTTTAAAAATCCTGACCCCAACAGGACTTGAACCCTCGACCCTCCGGCTTGTAGCTCAGTGCCTTAACCACTACGCTACGGCGTGCCCCTACATAGATATAAAACAAATACAATTATTATACAAAGAAGATAGGAATAAATTGAATATGAAAATGTACGTCTGGGTGCAATTAGATTTGTGACGTAGATTGAATAAGAAAAGATACTAAAATATCTTGATTTCTTCACATTTCAAAGCTCCTCTTTGAATGTAAATTTCCAGACGTGGAATTGGCTCAATTTATTTGATTTATTGGTCTTTGTCGCTAAAAGTGGATTCCTTTTGCATATTCAGCATTTCCTTGCACCCATTAGAATTTCCATAGTATACAGGGCTACTCAAAAACAAGGAAAATACTTAAAACATTTTTGTAATAAATTTGGGAATTTTTAACATTATGAGAATTAAATGAATCGTCACCAAAGGAACACTATTATCAGAGGAAAACTTGGAGTAACAAGTTTAAATGAAGATATACAAAGATACCAACAAGAATGCAAAAATCATCTGAGGAGAATGGCAAGAAACAGACTTCCAAAATTGGCATTCCAATATACTCCAACTGGACATAAGGACCAAGGAAGACCAAAACATCGGTGGAAAGATCGAGACCATCTTCGCTAGGTTTACCGTACAGGCCACATGGCCTAAAACGAATTTGTTCATGATGATGAGTGATGATAAATGAATCGTGATTTCTTATTACCTCATACTTCTATGTTTTTTTAAACACAGCACTGCAGTATCAGCGACCATCGTCACCATCCTCAGCTGTTTTCACGACTGTCATTTTTTTGGGAAAAAATATATATTCAAAAAAGCCATACTAGAACCGAGATTCCAGACGAACCTAAGTTGATTACAAAGTTCTTCAAGAATATAACGGATCGCAGTTTAGAAAATAATTCCTTAAAAAGAACACCAGATAGCAGTTTGGATAATTACCGGCAAAAAAAACATAGAAGTATGAGGTAAGAATTCACGATTCATTTACGGTAATTCTTGTTATTTACTTCAAACATCCAAAAAAAAAAAAAAAAAACAATAATAATATTCCTGGAAAGAGAGAAGTTTGAAGTTCTAATCACTGCCGCAATGGCACTGCTGCTTGTCATGTTGATTGTTTTATACTAAAATGACCGTAGTGCCTGTCTTAACATTTGCAAGTGAAAAATTTCACTGTTTGCATGTTTGATATCGTCGTAGCAACGACCAGCACGGCCGATCATGGCAGAATTCTTTCTGACGTTATCAAAACACTTATTGTTTGAACACTTATTATAAAAGCATGTATTTTTCAATAAAATGATACGTGTACAATTGCTTGTATTCAATTCTGACCCTTACGGGTGAACACCTTCATCTGCGCATAACTCATAAACGACGTGTTTGCGACTATATGTTCCTTCACAAAAAATGATCCTCTCTGCATGGCCTATCATCCTTGTCATTTTGTCGGTGAGATCTTGTTACACCCTATATATATATATATATATATATATATATATATATATATATATATATATATAACTGTAATCTTCCCAATGATCAATTGTTAATTGCACAAGATTATGAAGATTTAGAATATATGACTAGAAAATTAATAGACGAATATGAAAAATGGGGATTAAATTTGAAAATGAAAAAAAAACAAATATTTATCAATTGGTGAACCAGAACAAAACTTGATTTTGGAGACTGGAGAAAAAATAAGATCTTGTAGTGAGATCACATATTTAGGAATTAAAATAATTAAAAATAGGAGTTATGAAGAGGAAATATAAAATAGAAATAATAAAGGAAAATTTGCAATTGCTTGCCTCAATGGAATATTGTAGGATAAAAATAGACCTATAAATAATAAAAATAAAATGAATATATATCATACAATTGTTAAAAGCATCATTACTTATGGAGCAGAACTTTGGCCATTAACAACAAAAACAAATAAGTACCTTTTGGCAACGGAAATGGATTTTATACGAAGGGCAGCAAGAATTTCAAGAAGAGAAAAAGTTAGGAACTCAATTATAAGGGATAGAATGAAGATTGAAGACACTATTTTAGATTATATTAAAACTCAACAATTAAGATGGTACGGACATGTCCAGCGAATGGAAGAGGATCGACTACCAAAATATGTTTTGGAATGCAAAACCTGAGGGAAGACGAGACAGAGGAAGACCTAAAACCTCCTGGAGTCAGGGAATATATATATATATATATATATATATATATATATATATATATATATATATGAAGGAGAAACATCTACAACCAGGAGATTGTATGGACCGACAAAATTGGCTACTAGGAATCGGACGATGTCAAAGACATTAATCAACCGATGATCTATCTTTCGCAAAAATATTAATTAACATTAAAATCTAGAAAATCTTTGGGTTGATGAAATGATAAATGATAAAAAAATTCTGCATGGAAATGTTCCGATAAAATTACTACGTATAATGCTTTAAGCACTTAGCTAAAAAATTCTGCTGGCATTTTTTTTTCTCGTATAAAGTAGAGATGGAAAATAACAAAATTTAAAATGTGCGTTTGCCTGGCCAAACTACGTACATTTTCTTACAAAAGCTTTTATGAAAATAGCTTCACTTTGAATAAATGGGTTAGCCCCTCTTTACGCTTTTAATTGTGTCCTTTGTTTCAATAAATAAACGCGTTTTACGTTTCGAGTGGGAAATTTATATGCTCATTAATTCATTTGTCACTCGACTGGGTGTTTCTAAATATAAACTCTTTCTACCAAAAATACAACTGAGACATAGAATCGGTGCCCTTCAAATTTCTGACAGTTGGCAACAAGTACGAAATTTTCTTTGTTAAAACTGAAAATATATCGTTAGACCAAGGCCCCCTGTAGTCTGAGCTATTTCTTTAAAAATAAACTATTTTTCTAGGTTAAAAGCTAATCGACAAATATACGCTTTTCATCATCCCCCCTTTTTTGGGCATTCGCCTTGCTGCGTAATTTGCTAAGAAAATACGTAACTCGAATTAATTGAAACTGTAACATATTTATGCATGAATAAAGAATACATGGATTTATTATAATTTTATATAGCTATTACTATCAGTAAAACCAAATATATTGTAACACATGGAAATGCATTATGTAATGGAAATGGACAGCTAATAACAAATGAGAGAAATTTTGAGGAAGTGGCTGAATTCAAATACCTAGGAACAATAATCACAAATAGGAATGAGATGCACAAGGAAATTTAAGACAGGCTCAATTCTGGAAATGCGTGCTATTGTGCATTGCAGAGACTCATGACGTCCCAACTCCTTTCAAAAAATGTTAAACTGTGAAAATATAGAAAACTGTTATTCTACCAGTTATATTATATGGATGCGAAACATGGGCTCTTATTTTAAGGGAGGAAAGGAGATTACGAGTATTTGAGAATAAAGTTCTTAGGAAATTTGTTGGACCAAAGAGAGAAGGACAGGTGAATGGAGAAGACTACATAACAATGAACTACATGCTCTTTATAGGAAGCCAGATATAATAAGAACAGTTAAGTCTCGTAGATTGCGATTGGCAGGACATGTGGCACGAATAGGGAATGAAAGACGTGCACAGAAGCTTCTTGTTGTAAAACCAGAGGAAAAACGGTCAGTTGGTAAACCAAGAATGAGGTGAGAGAACAACATTAACTATATTTGAAGAGAAAAATTATACGCTCAGACCGGGACTTGAACCCGGGACCCTTGGTTCTCTAGACCAAGTGCTCTACCAACTGAGCTACCTGAGCAAGTACCGATCTAAACGCAAATGTCTCTCTATATACATTGTAATTCCCACCAAATGCTATGAAGCCATGCTTCTATCTTGCAAATGGCGGCTCCTTTATTAAGAAGACATATTTGGGAATTATACATTACAGCCAGTACGGCTTTTTCCATGTTTTTATTATTGATTTCGTACATCTCAATGATGGATAAATCATATTTGCAAGATAGAAGCACGGCTTCATAGCATTTGGTGGACGGGAATTACAATGTATATAGAGAGAGATTTGCGTTTAGATCGGTACTTGCTCAGGTAGCTCAGTTGGTAGAGCACTTGGTCTAGAGAACCAAGGGTCCCGGGTGCAAGTCCCGGTCTGAGCGTATAATTTTTCTCTTCAAATATGATTTATCCATCATTGAGATGTACGAAATCAATAATAAAAACATTAACTATGATTTGAGGGAAGTAGATTATACAGGGGATGATTGGAAAACATTGGCTCACGATAGGGATATATGGAGAGCTTATGTCCGCGCGGCCATGAACCTCCAGGTTCGATGGCGCCAGTGAGTTAGATAGTTAGTTATTAGTCATTTCAGGGACTTTTGTCATCCCACCTTCTCTCAAAAAAGGTTAAACTGAAACGGCTTCCATCATAAAATGTGTGTGAATGTCACTTACCATCAAATGGAAGACAGCTGCAGATGTAAACTGTGCGGACTAAAGTGTACAAGATATCATCTGGAATTGTGTTCCAAAGTGACAATGTCATTAGTGCAATACGCCAATTAATTGCACGATTGTGCGCAATTATATTATTATTAAAATTGATAGCATTCATAAAACGTATTCTCCCAGTATATATGGATGGTCTCTTACTTTAAGGGATGAGAAAAAAATATTTTTAAGATTTCTTAATAATATATTTACCTAATGCCTTGTATAAATAGCGACAGATTAATTCATTATAGTTTATTACTTTCTTTGTACTTTTTTTTTGTTAGTTTTCTTTTTATGTATAGTAGATTCGAGATGTTATTCTTTTCTGTATTCATTCATCATCATCATGATCATCCGAATTTAGGCCATTTGTTGACCTGTTTCGGCCTCAAGAGAAACACCATCCAGAAGTATTTTGAGTGGACGTCCTGGTCTTCTTCTTCCTGCGTTGATATCTTAACATTTGTTTAAGATATCAACCTGCAGGAAGAAGAAGACCAGGCCGTCCACTCAAAAGACTTCTGGATGGTGTTTCTCTCTATCATTAATTTAATTTTAATTTCATTTAATTGTATTGTATTATTAGACATTATTTTCATTATTATTCAATTTGACAGATAATTAATTGTTTATTATGACTATTATTGTAATTTTTTTGTATTTAAATGTAACATATGTTTGTCCTGGTGAGTGGAAGAGAAGGTCACATGGCCTTAACTCCACCAGGCTAAATAAATCTAAATAAATAAATCTAAAGGCTGCGAGTATTTGAGAATAAGGAAAATGCTTGGAGAAAGGAGAGACGAACAGACAAATGAATGGAGAATATTCTATAATAGCTCTACGGGATTCTACATTCAGATGTCTGGTGTTGTTCTCATACAATTGTAATTATCAATAATAGAGTATCACATGATGCATGACGTACCTTGTTATTAGTCATTCAATTTAAGGTAACACTAAAATGTAATCAAGGGAGAACACGTGATGATAAAAACATTAAATATTTAGCATCTATTTTAGATAAAAATGAGAATTCAACTACAGAAATTCAAAGAAGAATAACTTATGGAATAAGAATCGTTGGTACGTTGAACTCAGTGCTTTGGGATACAAATATACAGAACGAAGAAAAACTATATTTCAAGTTCTGTCACAAAACGTTTTATTATATGGGTTCGAAACCAGGGCAGTAAGTAGAAAACAAGCCAACAAGCTGTTAGCAGTAGAAATGTATTTTTGGAGGCGATCGACAAGAATTTCAAGAAGGGATACGTTCAGAAACAGCACAATAAGGGAAATTATGCAAGTTGAATAATATATAATATATAAATGCGGAAGAGGCAACCCTCCTTGTGGGGATAAAACACAAGGAAGCAATTCCAAAGGCTGTAAGGAGGCAGCCCCTCCATATGACTAACCCTGCAGTACGTTAGTAGCATTCACAGGGGACACCTCAAAATACTTACAAGCTACAAAGAGATAGCCGGACAATCTGGAGCCGGAACAGGCTAGGAAATAAGCCTAAACCGAGAAGAAGAAGAAGAAGAAGAAGAAGAAGAAGAAAATATATATTAGAAAAATAGAAGAAAAACGTTTGAGATGGTATGGACACCTCATAAGAATGGAAGAAGAGAGAATACCAAAGAACATCCTTAATTGGAAAGCTAATGGAAGAAGTCCCTCCATGGTATCTTTACCTCGTCGTGGTGGAGTGGCTTGCGTGCTTAAATGATCCCGAGAGCTATGCCGGCGGTAGCATTGCTGCCGATAGGGTTACCCATCCCGGACTGGTCGAAGGTGATAAGCCAGACGAAATAAGTACCTTGGTCGAAAGAGTGACGATCTTTCACCGTAAAAATACAATCGTCAAGAAATGCGGACATGGGTTCTACTGGGGTAAAATTTTCCGGAGGTCAAATAGTCCCCCATTCGGTTCTCCGGGCGGGGACTACTTCAGGGAACCCATGCGAAAGGCTCAAACACAGGGACATGTTCCCAGGAACATGGAATGTTAGAAAAACGTTAAATATAAAACTATTATTCTACCAGTTATATTATATGGGTGCGAAACATGGACTCTTACTTTAAGGGAGGAAAGGAGATTACGAGTATTTGAGAATAAAGTTCTTAGGAAAATTTTTGGACCAAAGAGAGATGAACAGACAGGTGAATGGAGAAGACTACATAACAATGAACTACATTGTCTTTATAGGAAGCCAGATATAATAAGAACAGTTAAGTCTCGTAGACTGCGATGGGCAGGACATGTTGCACGTATGGGGAATGACAGATGTGCATGGAAGCTTCTTGTAGGAAAGCCAGAGGGAAAACGCCCCGTTGGTAGACCAAGAATGAGGTGGGAGAACAACATTAACTATGATTTGAGGGAAGTAGATTATACAGGGAATGATTGGAAAGCATTAGCTCTGGATAGGGATGTATGGAGAGCTTATGTCCGCGCGGCCATGAACCTATGGGTTCGATAGTGCCAGTGAGTAAGTAATGGATGAAGTGGAAGAGGCAGACCTAGAGAACGTTTGATAGATGGAGTAGGAGAAGTATGGAAGCTACAGATTTGTGGGAAGAAGATGCTTTAGACAGCAACCTGTGGCGACAAATCACTTTGGGTTCAGGAGAAACACTGTACTATGGAATATCCCTAATAAAAAACTAAGCAAACAGACAATTTGAGCCTTAAGACTGCAGAGCTCTGTTCTACGTAGGTCAAATAAAAAGTTTCATGTACAGGATTATGCAAGTGTGTGTGTGTGTGTGAGAGAAAGAGAGAGAGAGAGAGAGAGAGAGAGAGAGAGAGAGAGAGAGAGAGAGAGAGAGAGAGAGGTAGATACTTTTGTTTTATTCTCAAAATTGCTTTTGAATTTTTAAATAAGCCAGAATCAAAACACAAGTTGATAGCTTTCTCTCCCCAGAGAAGTTGATTAAGTTATGAAATATGCATCTGCAAATGTTTACCGTTAAATAAAAGCGACAAGGCAACTACGACTTATGAATAATTCACAATCCAATTTTTTTTCTCAAAGTCGCTCAACTTCCTGCGGTATAATAAGATAATTTAGTGAAAAGATCTCTAAAATCATGATGCACTGTTTTTACAGTCCCGCATTAAAATACATTTAAATTACATCTCGTCACTAATTATTGGATTATTTATCGTGAGTTGTAGAAATTTTTACACGGGTTCTACTATTTATAATTAGAAATGATGGAAAACACAACGGGGATATATATCCATCAATAGGAACCTCAAACTCGATGTCATTCTCTTTGCAGACGATTTAGATCTCCTGTCACATTCCGAAAATGATTTGCAAAAATCAATTTATAATTTACAAAAAATAGCTGCCAAATTGAATACGGAAATATCAATTAACAAAACTAAAATTATGGCATTTCACGGGAAGGACCCCACACAAAGTAAAATCTGTCTCCAGAATAAAATTTTAGAGAGATCTAGGGTCGCATGTTTGGACGCATTAGACAGTAAAATACCTTCTCTGCTGAGCAAGTTGTATGCTAATACGATTTTGCTTACTCAGAAATCTGTTCATGCGATAATAATTGGTTAAATTTGTAAGCTACCTGCGGAGGTAGCTTAAATGAGCAACTCAAATTAAAATCCCGAAGGGAACCGAACGGGAACCGATGGTAATCGATGTACTTTGCTGCTTTATCCAACATTTATCCAAGATGTCGGACCTTGAAGACTTCGATCATGTTTTCGGTATACACGGAGAAGAGGAATTTGATAGAGTCTACCAAAGAATTCAACTGGAAGAACAGGAGAATCGGCGTAATATTGCGTGTCGCAGACGTGTTTGTATACGGTATTATTTGCGGGATGCAAGCATAAATGCATTCCTCTATAGCAGACGAAAATAATGGAAGTGGTTTTATCGCTGAGAATTCTGGGTAATTCGTTGCCAATATTACGAAAACGTCGACTCTTGTGCATGACCGATAAGTCGGCCGTTAATTCGTTCTCAGCAATTGCTCACGGTGAGTCAGCTCACTAGTGATTGGAAGTAATTTGAGTAGAGAGTAATGTTCTAACATACGACCCCTAATCAATTTACGTCCACCGCTGTGGTCTCGAGGTAGCGAGCTGCCTTGTCACGCAGCGGGCCCGGGTTCGATCCCCGGTCGGGGCAGTTTTTCTGGGTGAGGTTTTTATCGGGGTTTTTCCTCACATGTAAGACAAATGTCAGGAAATATTTAAGACCCAAACGGTCCCCGAAATCATATGGCCATCATCATCATGATCATCCTTATTATCATCATCATCATCCTTCACCGGTGTGGAAAGCAACGGGAAGCTACCACACCTACACAATTCCCTAGTAAAGCTGCAGGCATAGCATGAAAATGCTATGATTGCAGTGAAGGACCTGCCTTCGAGCAGAATTACTTTAAAAAATCAATTTAAATGTCTTGTATATTATCTCTCTATCTGGGATGAAAAGGACATCCTTAAAAAAATTACTAGTTATAATAAAAGTTTGGAAATTATTAATCAAGTTACGAAACCATCCCTTGTACAAAAAAACAGCAAATTACGTTTATATAACACTTTGGCTAGACCAGTGTTGACCTATGGCAGTGAAGCATGGACACTAAAAAAACAACATGAAAGCAGAATAACGGCTTGTGAAATGAGATTCATGCGCAGAACAGCGGGTTACACCAGATGGGATCGGAAAAGGAACACCGATATCTTAAAAGAATTGAAGACTACGCCAATTTTGGAATATATTAAGCAGTACCAACTAAATTGGAAACACCATCTTGAAAGAATGAGTTCAAATCGGATCCCCAAAGCTGTTTATAATTATATACCAAGAGGACGAAGATCTCTGGGCCGTCCTATGAAACGCTGCAGGGAAAATTTTCTATAGGATCGTAACAGACCTTGGCCTAATACTTGGAAGGAAGAAGAAGAAGAAGATAATTAGAAAAGATGGAAACATAGTTTAGCATAATTAGGTTATCAAATAACGTACCTAGTTACACAATACTGTACAGACAGGCATTCCCAAGTTAATATGAAATACAAGTGGTTAAATTAAGGCATACGAATATAATAATTCATTACGTTTTCACCTCTTCTTGCCCCATAGATGATTATAGAAGTAATGAAAAATCGCATAACAAATTAATAATCATCATCATCATCCGGTATCATGTCAGCTGCCGCCGTCTTCCGGAAACCAAACGCCATTCCTCTCTGTCCATCCATTGATCTTCCTCCAATCCTCGGATTGCTCTGATAGCTGCTTCTACCCCTTCTATCCAAGTTTTATTCGGTCTTCCTCTCTTCCTCCTTTCCATTGGGATCCATTCCATAACAATTTTAGGCAATCTTTGCTCTGGCATTCTTTTGACATGGCCATACCACTGTAATATTTTCTTTACTATAATGTCTATGATGTCCGACTCCTCTTGTACACCCATAATGTCCGTTATTTTTTATTTCGTACTCTATCCATTCTAGATTTTCCAGCTGATCTTCTTAAAACATCCATTTCTCTACTTAAAATTCTTTTCATTTCCCTGGCAGGAATTTGCCAGACTTCAGCAGCATATGTTAAAATGCTCTGAATTATGGTTTGATATATTTGTTAATTTCTATTTTTTGTAATAATTTTGCTCCACCAAACAGAGTTTAAAGGATTTTTTGCTTGCTTTGTTTGTGCGTTTCTATTTTTAATTAATTAATTAATAATAATAATAATAATAATAATAATAATAATAATAATAATAATAATAATAATAATAATAATAATAGCTTTATTTTACCTGGCAGAGTTAAGACCTTAAGGCCTTGTCTGCCACTCAACCAGGTTTAAAAAAATACAAAAAAAATAGTCTCACATCTAAATTACAATAAACATAAACGATTACATGTTGTAAATACTGTACAATTAATATTTATAATGTATTTTTATTTACTCTAGATTTAACGAATTTAATGTATAATACTTCTAGAAAAAGTGGGAGCCTTAACCTCCTACTACCCCAAGGGCCTCCTGAGGCCTGTAGTGGGATCACTTTACTTTACTTTACTTTACTTTACTTTACTTTACTTACGAACAAAAAATAAAAAACGAGAAAAAATTATTAATGACATAGTATAAATTTAAATAAATAGAGAAAAATTAATTATTAGACAACAAGTAACTGTATAAGCGTGACTTAAAAGTGCCAAGTGTGCGGCAACCCCTGATATCTTGAGGAAGGAAATTCCAGGAGCGGGCAGAGGCTACTGTCAAGGAAGAAGAATAAGAGGAAGTGCTATGAAAAGGGAATGTTACCAGACTGTTATCTAGTGACCTAGTGTCAATTTTGTGGTAACAAGATACTTCTCAAATCTGAACGCCAGGTAACTAGGCCTGTCGCGCTTGGAGTAAAACATGTTTTGAATTTAACTATAGCCTGTAATGAAAATTTCACCTAATAATGAACGCACATAACAGTAAAAACTGGATATAAAAATTTGGGTAAAAAGAACTGGAAACAATGTTGTCAGATGGGCCGTACAACCTGCCCGAGGGTATTTATAACAGCACCATGGAGACAGAACAGAGTACAAGCACATTGTGATCTGGCAGGGATAATCAAATATTTGTACAGAGGTCGGAGCATGGCGCCTCCCGCGCATACATGTTAACTCCTCCACGTGTATCTGAAACCATCAATTCCATTTTCACTCCTCAATATTGCAAGCTTCTTTACTAACTCACTGGTACTATCAAACCCGTAGGTACATGGACGCACGGGCATAAGCTCTCCATTCAACCCTATTCTGAGATTTTTCCAATCATCCCCTGTATAATCTACTTCCCTCAAATCATAGTTAATGTTGTTCTCCCATCTCATTCTTGGTCTACCAACTGGGCGTTTTCCCTATGGTTTTCCTACAAGAAGCTTCCATGCACGTCTTTCATTCCCCATACGCGCAACATGTCCTGCCCACCGCAGTCTACGAGACTTAACTGTTCTTACTATATCTGGCTTCCTATAAGGACCATGTAATTCACTGTTATGTAGTCTTCTCCATTCACCTGTCTGTTCATTTCTCTTTCGTCCTAAATTTTTCCTAAGTACTTTATTCTCAAATACTCGTAATCTCCTTTCCTCCCTTAAAGTAAGAGTCCATGTTTCGCACCCATATAATATAACTGGTAGAATAATAGTTTTATATATTTTCAGTTTAACGTTTTTTGAAAGGAGTTGGGACATCAAGAGTCTCATTTTGTAACAGAATTTTTCAACACGATTTTCACCCATTTAAAATCATTGGATCGACTTGAAACTTTGTATACTGGTAAAGGACCAATGACAGTACAATAATTTTATCTTATTCTGTGAAATATTAAAACTAAAAATAAATAATCATTTAAAAAACTGAAACAACACGCTTTATTAGAAAACCGAACTAAAAAATAAAAAATAATTTTAATTTCGAACACGCTTGGGATAAAATTAAACTGGTCAACAAAAACATCACCTCCAACACACCTAGAATAAAACTAGAGTTATCTACAAAACATAATTTTATCATCAACAGCGTGGGGTGCTTTTTATGTTTTTTACCTTTTCTTCTTAGAGACTTTACTTTTACCAATATCTGTTTATTATCAAATATATTAATTGTAATAGAGCCGGTAAGTCAGTTAGTTCATTTTTTTTTAATTATAACTAATTCCGTAACCTACCATTAGTTTCAAATAGACATATTTAATTTGTAAAAAAAAAAAAAAAAAAAAGGAACACCGATATCTTAAAAGAATTGAAGACTACGCCAATTTTGGAATATATTAAACAGTACCAACTAAATTGGAAACACCATCTTGAAAGAATGAGTTCAAATCGGATCCCCAAAGCTGTTTATAATTATATACCAAGAGGACGAAGATCTCTGGGCCGTCCTATGAAACGCTGGAAGGAAAATTTTCTATAGGATCGTAACAGGCCTTGGCCTAATACTTGGAAGGAAGAAGAAGAAGAGAAAAAAAGTAGTATAAAACTGGCATGTGATCCGCGGGCCAGGAGTTGCACAACACCATTTTAAGAATAAGTTATTCTATTGTTGAAGATACTATCACTTTTATTTGAAGAAACAACACGAGAACAAAATTACAAAACACGACTCTGTTCCAAGTCTAAAAGTCGCTAACAATGCTCATTTATATTGTTGACTGAAGAGTCATGGCCGACCATAACATTTTACATTTGTAAATTCTAAAATTGGCTTCATAAATGCGTACGATTAAATGAGACAAGAAAGAATATGAGATAAGGCAGTGGAATTCGTGATGAAAGCGTCATTATGAAGGGGGAGGGAGGGTTAAACAATAAAAAATGCTGACGCACACGAATGTCGCGAAGGTGCGTGCGCTTCTGGCACGCATTGAAGGCAGCTTCTTGCTATTTTAGCCAGCTAATAGTCTGCAGGCTTGCCAAATACCTGCGCCAATGCGACAAACTTTTTGTTCTTAAATTCGTCTTCTCAGTAAACCAAATGAGCCACATAAAACATTTGCAATACAGTCATTATTTCTAAAGGCCAACTATTTTGGTTTTAGCGTATTCAACAGGACAACGTATATGGCATCTTGTCTTCGCCATTGTTATGTAGCGTTCCCCAACTTTCGTACGAACTCTGATTTCATTTTAGCTGACTATTTAACTCATGCCCCAAATGGGAGTCAATGACCAATCACATTTCAATGATTTATTATTTACAACCAATCTCAGTCGTGTTTCGCCTAAAATTTACCAATTGAAGTTTATCATAAGTAATGCCACGAGTGATTTCTAAATTATCGATAAATTCACGACTCTCGAAGTGTGAGGAGTGAATTTATCTAGAGAATTTAGAAATCAAGAGTGGCATTTGTTAGGACTATTTAACGAATAAAATTAAGCTGTTTACTCACAAATCATTGGTTAACTATAGTTATTTTAAAATATTTATGTATTTAATGTAAACGGCGATGTTTGAAAACAAATCAGAAATGTGAGGTTATGTTCATTCACTGGAACTAGATCATATTTATTTATTGCCAAATAAGATTGCAAACATTGTAAGAATGTACCCAATTGGAGAAATAATGAAAAACACATCAAACTATATATCATAATCAACATTACGGGTTATTCATTAATATTTTTGGTAAACAACTCAGTAAAATCAAGGAATCTGTTCATTATTTGCTATATTCAATGTATTTGTTGGAGAGAAAAATAATGTTCTGTCATGTTCAGAACATTAAAAAGGAGGAGCTTTCTTTATCACAAAAGCAGGAGCTGATAAAGAGAAATCGATAAAGAGCGAGGTGAAACACGACTGTCATTGGTTGGTAAAACAACATTCATTGAAACGTGATTGGTCATTGACTAGCATTTGTGGCATTAGTTAAATAGTCATAATAAAGAAATTAACTCCCTTTTAACATTCTGAATAGGTCATAGCATTATTTTGTAGTGACTGACTTTCCAAGAAATACGGCTACCAGATTGTGTATATAGTGCATGCATGTCAGCAGAAAGCGCATTCGGGAGATAATATAAAATAATTTGTAACAATTGATTAACCAAAAAAAAAAACACTGTTTGCACTTTAAACGAATTATTTTCCAGGAAATGACGTTGCAGAAAAATATAATTGACATATTTACATCATAGGACATCAGAAATTAATTAATACCTATAACGTTGGTTATAAATTTCTCCACTAGGGCGCATTCTTACAATATTACGATCCTTTGGCAATAATAATATTATGATCTGGTTGCAGTGATGAACAAATGAAGGAAATGAAGCGCACCAACCAATCGTTTGTCATTTGTTTTCAAACATTGCCGTTTACATTAAATATATAAATATTTAAAAATAACTATAGTTAAATAATGAATTGTGAGTAAACAGCTTAATTTTATTCGTTAAATAGTCCTAACAAATGCCACTCTTGATTTCCAAATTCTCTAGAATGGAAATCACTCGTGGTGTTATTTATGGCTGTAACTGATGCCCCAAATGAGAGTCAACGACCAATCACGTTTCAATGAATTTTGTTTTACAACCAAAAACAGTCGTGTTTCACCTCGAGATTTATAGACTTCTGTTTAAAGAAAATAAAGAAAGCTCCTCCTTTTTAATATTATGAACAGGTCAGAGCATTATTTTGCAGTGATTGACTCTCCAACAAATACGTTGAATACAGCAAATAATGAACACATTCCTTCGAACTACACATGTGATAATTGTGTGTTCAATAATTGTATTTTAAATAATGATTCCAGTGAGTTGTTTCCTAAAAAACTGAATTAATAACCTATAATGTTGGTTATAATATACAGTTTGATGTGTTTCATTTTTTCTCCACTAGGATGCATTCTTACATATTGCGATCCTATTTTGGCAATAAATAATATGATCAAGTTGCAGTGGATGGACAATTGAAACATACCCAAACATTTGCCATTTGTTTTCAAAATACACCGTTTACATTAAACACATAAATATTTTAAAATAACTATATTTAAATAATGATTTGTGAGTAAACAGCTTAATTTTATTCGTTAAATAGTCCTAACAAATGCCACTCTTGATTTCCAAATCCTCTAGATAAATTGGGAATCACTCGTGGCGCCATCTAACGTATAAAAATTAACATTTGTTTGTTTGTTCGTACTTTATGCGCGGCCACACCGTTGATCCGGGCATCTTGCAAAATGTTCAGTAGTTTCCCGGGATGAACATAGGCTATAAGATACTAGTAATCTCAACCCCTTCACCCCTAAAAATCACCCTTTGTAGTGAAAGTTAAAAAAAAGTAGCTTTTTGTACGCTTAAATGGCTTAAGCTGGCTAAACCATAACAAACACACTAAATTAATGCACACAGAATGGAATATCTCAAAAATAAAATAAAAATTCTAAAAAATGTCCGCGACAGCATATGTTTATCTTTTACGGATAACTTACAATAACCACTTTTGTCTTTCATTGATTCCAAGAAGATCGGAATACGTAGATTCCCGGACAACGCCGGGTAATCAGCACGTATCTAAAAATAATTACTATATGGCTTTACTTAGAGTAATTGCTTGAATATTAAATTTTATTTACTATTTGGATTGTACGAAAGGTAATTTTAAAATATAATTAATTAGTTTATTGTTGTTTTAGCTGCGATAACGAAAAGAGCCATTTACATGTTGAATCAATTAGGACTCTATTATAATCTCAAAGTCTCAACTTCAAAAACTAAAATTATGGCTTTTCAGGGCAAAGTGCCAGTCAGAGCAAAAATAGTAATCAATAATGAAATAATAGAACAGATAGCACACTTTAACTATCTTGGTTCAGATATAACACATAGCTATAATTGGGATATACATAATAAATTAAACCGATATCAAATTATGTGTGGCACCATAAGAAGAACCCTCCGAAAGACTGGAAGAAAACTCAGCTCAGGTTTTATAAAATTATGGCTGTTCCTGTTCTTTTATATGGATCTGAATCTTGGGTACTTACAAAAAAAATATATCTCACATATTCAAACCACTGAAATGAAATTTTTAAGATACGTAAAACGATATACACGCATGGATAGATTACATAATAAGTCAATAAGAAATGAACTGGAGATATTTTCAATACTCGATAAACTAGAAGTGCTCAAATACAGACGGAAAGAACATTTAGACAGAATGGGCAATACAAGATTACCCAAAACGATCAACACTTACAAACGGCATGAGAAAATATATTTGAGACGGCCAAGGAAACGATGGACTTGAGACCGGAACAGGTCGCATTGACCTAATCCTGGAAATGCAGAAGAAGAAGAAGAAGAAGAAGGTGTCAAGGTGTATCTGTTTATTATACTTATTTTATAATATGTGCAACAACCAGTTACATTATATGGGTGCAAAAGATGGACTCTTACTTTAAGGGAGGAAAGGAGATTACAAGTATTTGAGAATAAAGTTCTTAGGAAAATGTTTGGACCAAAGAGAGATGAACAGACAGGTGAATGGAGAAGACTACATAACAATGAATTACATGGCCTTTATAGGAAGCCAGATATAATAGCAACAGTTAAGTCTCGTAGACTGCGATGGGCAGGACATGTTACACGTATGGGGAATGAAAGACGTGCATGGAAGCTTCTTGTAGGAAAACCAGAGGGAAAACGCCCAGTTCGTAGACCAAGAATGAGGTGGGAGAATAACATTAACTATGATTTGAGGGAAGTAGATTATACAGGGAATGATTGGAAAATATTAGCTCAGGGCAGGGATGTATGGAGAGCTTATGTCCGCACGGCCATGAACCTACGGGTTCGATAGTGCCAGTGAGTAAGTAAGTATGCATTTTAATTAAGTAAAAAATAAAATAATAAGCTAATTTAGTGTTAAGCTAATACCATATCATAGAAACAAAATAGCAGGAATAAATAAAGGACAATATCGACATTCTCTTTAATTAGCATAGAGTGATATTATGCATTTATCAATTGTGCATTAATTGCTATGCTATGCGTGTGATTAAAGAGTTTCCAATAATGAATGACAGTGGTAACTTCTATTTTGTGTGACTCTGGAGTTTTCATTAGGCCTAACTGTAACATTCAAATTACAGGATCTCGCAAACGTAGATTTAATTACATTAAAGTGAGATGAAAGCAGATTTCAAAACGAAACACGACATCAGTTTAACTAATTTATAATTCGAGCAGGTTTTTCTCTTCCTCTCATTTAACAGCTTCGTCAAAACAAGAGTAAAATGAAATAAACTAAATGAAAACGTTGCATGTGTAAGTAAAATTGATGTAACTTCCACCGGAAACAAAGCATCCATTCGCTGCAGTTTTATAAAATACGTATAACCGCCAATAAAAATGCTAGAAGAATTCAATTTAATGTTTGAAATGGAATAATCATAAGAAATGCCACGAGTGATTTCCAAATTCTCTAGATAAATTCACTCCTCACTTCGTGAGTCAATTTCGAAATCACTTTTTAGGACTATTTAACGAACAAAATTAAGCTGTTTGCTCATAAATCATTATTTAAATATAGTTATTTTAAAATATTTATATATTTAATGTAAACGCTGATGTTTGAAAACAAATGAGAAACGATTGGTACGCTTCTTTTGTTGATCAATGCAACCAGATCATATTATTTATTGTCAAAGGAACGCAATATTGTTAGAATGCACTCTAGTGGAGAAAAAATGAAACACATCAAACTGTACATTAATTCATTTCTCATGTCCTATGATGTAAATACAATTATTTTACTAGAATGTTATTACTTGGAAAAAAAAAATACATTTAAGAAAGTGCAAACAGTGGTTTCTTTTTTTTTTTGTGGTATAATCAATTGCTAGAAATATTTTTATATTAACTCTCGCATGCGCTATGTGTTGACATTCATGCACTATATATACAATCTGGTAGCCGTATTTCTTGGAGGATCAGTCACTGCAAAATAATGTTATGACCTCTTTAGAATGTTAAAAAGGAGGTGCTTTCTTTATTATGATAAACTTTAGTTGGTAAATTCTAGGCGAAACACGGCTGTGATTGGTTGTAAATCAAAATTCATTGAAATGTGATTGGTCATTGACTCCCATTTGGGGCATGAGTTAAATAGTCATGGTAAGGTTTCAATCTCCCCGATTCCGAAGGACCACATAAAATCAGACCACGTAACTCCAGTATTTCAAGTGTTGTCTTGGATCCGATTGAAAGACAGGCGGAAGATACACAACACTTTGTCTACCTCATCGCCTCTTTATATTTCTACTCGCTTCCATTCGCTATCCTCCCACCATAACTTAAACACATGATCAAGAGAAGATGTAATTCTAACTGCTCTTCTATATGGAAGATCGCGGGAATCTCCTCAACATTTTGTAAAAATCCCCATCACAATCGGATGAACGGTATGGCCGCGCATAAAGTACGAACAAACAAAACCAACAAACAAACATTAATTTTTAATAATATGAAAAGCGCGCACAAAAGTGCATTGGGTTATGTCCTTGCTGTATACCAGCAACGATTGTGTTCTCTTTAAACAGACACTGAAATGATATCTTTCACACAGCTTATCATAAGTAATGCCACGAGTGATTTCCAATTTATCTAGAGAATTTGGAAATCAAGAGTGGCATTTGTTAGGACTATTTAACGAATAAAATTAAGCTGTTTACTCACAAATCATTATTTAAATATAGTTATTTAAAAATATTTATATATTTAATGTAAACCGCGATGTTTGAAAACAAATGATAAACGATAGGTACGCTTCATCTGCTTCTTTTGTTTATCACTGCAACCAGATCATACTATTTATTGCCAAAGGAACGCAATATTGTAAGAATGCTCTCTAGTGGAGAAAAAATGAAACACACCAAACTGTATATTAATTCATTTCTGATGTCGTATGATGTAAATATGACAATTATATTTTTCTGGATTGTTACCTGGGAAAAAATACATTTAAGAAAGTGCAAACAGTGGTTTCTTTTTTTTTTTTGTGGTATAATTAATTGCTACAAATGTTTTTATATTAACTCCCGCAGGCGGCATGTGTTGACATTCATGCACTATATATACAATCTGGTAGCCGTATTTCTCACAGGCTCAGTCACTGCAAAATAATGGTCAGGCCTGTTCAGAATATTAAAAAGGAGGAGCTTTCTTTAATATGGTAATTATAACACTGATAAATATTTCGTGAAACACGACTCTGATTGGTTGTAAATCAGAAATCATTGAAACGTGATTGGCCATTGACTCCCATTTGGGGCATGAGTTAAATAGTCACAGAGCTTACACACGCAGTCACTTGATACTTTGAATTTTTGCACAGTTTGTGGTGATATCCATGCACTGCCAGTCTTATTATTGCACTGCGTATCTTGTTGTTTGGTCCAGTCCAGTCTCGATTGATCATTGCATCTGTTGCGTAAAAATCGTCTGGTATTTATTTTCTCTTCTTTTTTTCTTATTTTCTTCAATGCAGTTTCTTGTTTAGTAGCTGCTAGCAGGAACTTCGTGCGTAGATCTTCCGCGAGGAAAGTTCCCCGTGCTAATTCATATGCAAGTCTAGACATAGTAGAAATAATGACAGCGTATAGAGGAAGAGTATTTTTACATTCATAACTGGAATGTTATACAGTACAACAACCGGCTAAGCGACATTTTTAAAAATATCGATATTTTTGTGGCATATGTTGCACTGACTTATGGAATAAGTGCACTCACACATTTAGCGCCAACTCTTTAAATATAGCCTTATTATTTAAAAAAATGTAAACGCCATCAGTACTATCAGAAATTCTATGTTTTGCAACAAACGGCTATGAAACCAGAACTTCATAATGCTAATCTAAATTTTGCATCATGCAGCTAAACGACAAACG